>VOMN01032625.1:0-71909 GCA_014899125.1 Orchestia grillus | reverse complement strand
TCAGCATGAGATGTGCTTTCACTATTTCTATTTGTCGTGCTCACTCTGCTTCTATCCATTTCCAGGCCTTCTTTGCTTTTTCTTTTTCTTTGGCGTTATTTCTATTCATTTTTAACTTGCTGTTTTTATATGCAGGGAATCCTACGAATGGATGTCCTGTGAAAGGAGGTGCATAAATTGCACGTCCTTCAAAGTCCATACTAAATGGGTTCGTCTTTTCGCTCTTTTGATCACATTCATGTGGATAGGGAGCTTTAAGCTAACTATTGTGTTGTCCGGAAAATTCGCGCCGATTTTTTGTAGTTCATCTTTCGACTCATTTTAGAACATGATTGAGTCCGGAATATAGGATTTGACTATACACCTATTTAAGTTCAGACTATCTTTTCATGGAAGAACGTTTGAGGTCCTATAACTTGTGTTAATTCTGTAACTATTTAAAATGGAAAAAAAATAATTTTCAACGCCTGGTGCCATTCTGTTTCTGTAACACCCTTTAAATAATTTGTGACAGGAGACAAGAAATGGATTGTTTACCAAAATGTTCGCAGAAAACCATCCTGGAGTGCCCTTAGCCACCGCAAAACGTGTCTTCACCCTCAGAAGGTTTAATTTCGCGTCTGAGGGGATTAGGAATGAATTTTATGCAATGAGCCTAAGTAACCAGACAATTCTGAGAAATACTGCTCACAACTGGACGAGTTGGAAGCAGCAATTGAGGAAAAACGTCCAGAATTGGAACAGTATTCTCCATCAGGATAATGCAAGACGACACGTTTCTTCCAAAACCTGACCAAAATTGCTGCAGCTTGGCTGGATGTGTTACCCCACTCTCCACATTCACCAGACATTGTTCCTTCAAATTTCCACTAATTCAGGTCTTCGCAGCATAATCTAAATGGTAAAAATCTCAATTCCGTGGATGACTTAAAAGCTACCTTAATGAATTCTTCGCCATGAAATCACCGCAATTCTGGGAAGAGGGTATTTATAAGTTAAAGGAAAGATGGAGACGCAATGTGTAACCAAATGGTTCATATTTAATTGGTTAACACGTTGACTCCGAAGTGGGCCATATATGGTACACGCGATCATCTAACCTAACCAAATGTAACCAAAGCACTATCATGTATATGTACAAATTTTCGAGTTTTCTTCAAATTTGTGTTCATCAATCGAATAAGCTAGTTCTGATTAAGGAGAAAATTGACAGAGTCACCAAATTTGTGAAACCAAAATCCTTCATTTTTAAATTCACAGTAGAGATATTTGTCGGCATGTAATTTTACCTGTGTGGAGAATCGGAGTCAACGTGTTAAAAATGGAAAATGGCGTTGACATCAACGCTATGGCTTCTATTTATTGACGTTTTTCTTTCCTTCAAAAATCGCCTCCAACTTCCCGGACAACCTGATAATAATCTAATTTAATCTTTTGCCCATCACCATTCATGGTATGCTTACCGCCTCGCTGCCCTGCTGTACAACTACATGCCATTCCTCAATCCTCTGCTAACTACCAGTTGCTGCATCTCTTGAGCAGTCCAAAAGTTAAGATTTTGGGCCATAGGCTGATGCCAAGCAAGCTCTTATTAGCCCTTCTTTCTCTGGGTAAAGTCACTCGTGTTAGTCTAGTTTATGCTATTGCCTGGAAAGTATCTAAACCTTCTAGTAATGTTCTACAAAATAAATTCCCTTTTTTGGGGTGAAATGTATTTTCACAAGATTTCAGAAGTGTTGGATGTAATGGAAATGCATGAGAATACATTTTGAAATGCTAAAAACGTTCAAATTTTCATATGCTGAGCGGTGGACCTTGTGGTTTTTCCGATACACCCAAATACTTCTTAGTACTCATAGAACTTTCAACAAGATTTTCAGCAATTGTTGCGGGAGCTGCTGTGTTTTTAAATGTTAGCTTAGGAGGGGGTTGGTTTTTCTCCTTTTTTTATTTTTAGATTCATCGTAAAGTGGTGGATGAATCAATTTCGTGCATGTCTGATTTTATATTATTTATATTCTTCATCGTTTCGTGTATTTGAGATATTTTCACCGGATTTCAGTCCGTCTGTTGCAGTCTGTGCTTCCTTAACCCAGAGAACTTAATATAGAACGGTTTAGCCTTTAATATCGAGTAATGATAAGCCCAGAAAATTTCCCCCAAAGAACTAACTGTTACTGAAGGGAAGTACCTGACGTGCATGAGAGTTTTTTAGTTCGCTCGTTCCCAAAGTCATGCTGTTCTTTTGTGAAACCGTAAGCCCGACGCGCTTCTATTGTCTTGTTCTCATGGATAAATCATTCTGCTGGCTCGAGGAATTGAATTATTAGTTCGAAAGTTGTTCACCTTGAATACAATAAACGAATGAAGTAGCTAGTGTGGGTGGAGACTCCAGGCTGCATAAACGATACTTGGTAGGCTGATTTTTTCCATATGAGTGAAAGACAACCCCGTTTACTCACATTGTTCCTTTATTTAGTATTAAAAATATTTTTTTTATTGGTTTCCGCATTCGCTCCGTGATGGTCCGTGACTACTCGAGTAGCCAATAAGCTCGCACAAACTGGAACAATCCATCATCGATGTTTCAAATGCCAAACCACTGGCGTGCGCGTCGGAGGGCGACGCAGCTCTCACACCGAGTGCATGCGCTGTCGCCTCATTGACCAGCTCTCAGGCGTACGCATGTCCCGCTCAAGGTATTGCGTGCGCGTTTCTTACTACAAGTGAAAAGGGGCGCCATCGAGTCTGGCTTTGTCAAGCATTTTACTTGAAATCCTATGAAGCATTTTTTACAGATCTCTCTTTTGGGATTAAATGTGCCTGACGTCCTTGCAATAGTGCGTTTTTTGGCTTCTCAGACAGGGTTAGTGTAGGTTCGTTTTAGCACAAATGTAGTGAGTGGCTTGACATTTTAGTTATTGCTTCTGAAAGATGCTCTTGTGGCTACCATGGCCGCTACGTGTGGAACTCCTTCATCTTTTAAGTAATGACTGTCGTGCGGCCTCAATATACTCGGCACTCCAGTGAGAATGTCGTGTTCATTGCTTTGATAAACTGATTTTTCCTTTTTATCTTGCGCAATCTCGTTTCAACTTTATTTTCATTGCCAGCATTGTTTTTTAATTTTTTTAAATATGTCTGGAATCATCTTCTGCAAGTGTTCATAACGTAGGTAATACGAGAAGGTTTTCCTTTCAACGTGTTTGGAAACTAGCTCCTGCATAATTATGCATTGTTTGATTTCAAGGTGTCGCCATATCGGGAATATCCGTTGCCTATGTTCCGCAGTTGCCTATCTGGATTTTTTGCAAGGATTGATTGTCAGTTCAATTTGTAACTAGGAAGCATTTTTTCTGCGTCTGTGATCACAGCGAGGCATGGTGACCGTGGCTTTAAAATTTTCGTCGTTTATTACTGGTCGACTCCGATGTCAATAAATGAAAGCTCCACGGAGAAAGGAACTAACAAAATTGGCACTCAACACTGCACGCTGTATTCGAAAACTAACATTCCATATTCACATTGATTGTAAATTCGAGTGATATAATTTTATTATATCTGACGAGTTTTTAAAATCTGATCTCCGCGGCCTGATTCTTGCATCGAATTACGCAAACATGCAGATGCCTATATTGTGTGGATTATTACTCGGTGCCCATAACACCTGCTCCCCTGCCTCACCTATAGAAGCCATGCGTCCTCGTGTGCCACATTCCACCTGGCCTGCAGCTCTCTCCGCGCTCTTCTTTCCTTCTACCTGGAACTGCTCTGAGTCAGGCTCTTGCTGCTGAGTGCGCGCTGCTCCTCCAGTGCTCGTCATCTTCAGTTAGACTGTACCTTGAGCAAAAAAAGTCCGTCCGGTGCATGTTCTTTCAAAATCGAGACGGTAAAAATGTGTTACATATCAATATTTGGGTGGATCTTGAAAATCACGCGTTCCAATTAAAATCTGGTTGGGTGTACATGCAAACTGTGATCAAGCGTGCGTTATATCAGCTGTTTGTGTTTGTTTGCTTTCATTTAGGCTAGGTTTGTTTTTACTTTAAAATTTGAGTTGTTTTCATGCGTTAATTTTTCTCTGAATTTTCAAACGTTTTAACACTCTTGTATTGATCACGATATTTCAACAATGAAATACAACCAAAGAGTTGTTACTTTCTATCATTCTTGTCTTTGTAAATTTGTGTCTGTTTCATTTGAAGTTTTTCAATGGAAATGAAGGCTGTATACTTCTAAATAATAAAATTTACATGGCCGCCTTTTGTAGAATTTTTAATTTCTAAGCGAACCTCGATTTTTTTGACGCTGTTTTTTTTTTTGTAAAAAAGGGGGAGGGGGGAATTACTTGAAATTTGTCTTGTACTTTTTTAATTTGATATGTCACTCGAATTCATATTCTTTGGAAATACAAAGCCGGATATACCCAGCCAATAAGCCTAACGCTACACATCACCTAACGCTATTGGCGTTGTACCGGTAGCAAATGTGTGTAGATAAAACTAGAATAATTAACGGATAGGTAGGGGGAAAACGGAGAACACGTAAGACTGACGTCAAGCATCGTAACCTTTTCTCAATAGCGTCTCTGATGACCGTCGGTGGCTGTCAAATTTTGAAGGGATCACCTGCCTGCGTGGGCTAATCCCTTCTCAATTACTCAATCTAACTTTGTATGCTATTTAAATGCTAGTTTTTCTTACTCATTTATTTGAGCACATAAATCATTGATGACAATTACTCATAATGTGTAAGAGAAATTCGTTGTCTGTTAAGCATTCCGTACTGAATCAGACGCCAGGTTCAAGTGTCAGTGCATTAATGTTGCTTTTTTACTTCTGGTTAGCTTGGTTTGTCAGCGTTATGAAAGTATTGATATCTTGTATAATTGAATAAGAACCAATATTAATTTCATGCACTTGTTATGGAGCGCCGTATCAGCGGTGCCCAAATGTCAATGGGCGTTACACCGGATAAAGGGGTGCACTTGTTCGTGTGCCTCCTTATCGAAAAAGAACATGCTTGTATTTTTCAGGCCGTGCTAGGTGTATTTGAGTTTATGCTAGTTAACACTTGGTTTATGGAGATCCTTTTAGGTGTATGATCTCTTTGAACTCAAACTACAAACTAGGATATATGCAGTTGAACTTATACCGTACACGTGATTTGATCGTATTTCTTTTGCCGTGCTTGATTTACCTTACGTCACTTTTCCCTCCAACAATTTCATGAATTTGTTGCTCATTTTCTCTTGGGGAGAAATGGAGGATATTTCTCCGTGGAGCGGTTTATCGTAAGTTCGTATCTGCGTGTAAATCTCTTTAGGTACTAAATGTAAGAAGACAGCCGTAAATTTTTTGAGTGGTGTGTCATAACTTGGGCTACCCCGCTGGTCGTCTCACCTGCAAGATGAGTCATGAAACCACCGTGTTCTGTCCTTATCAGATAACCTCACCTTCAAAGACGCTCTTTTATAACTTGCAAAGCTCGTTATCATTAGAAACTGAGCAATCATTTTTAGTAGAACTCATGATCGATCGTTCCTTGCGTCCGGAATGTATTTGTTTGTTGCTTTGGAGTACAGTTGTATACATACTGCGCAATATGCTTGTTACATGAATATGCCCGTTACTTGAAAAAGCCCGTTACTTGAAAAAGCCCGTTGCTTGAAACTACCCAGTACTTGCATTGAAGTACAGTTATTTGCCATGGACTACTGCCATGTTGCTGCTTCGGTGTGCTTGCGTTACCACTGCCTAGCTGCCAGGTTCAAGTGTACTCTTCGTTCTCAAGGGAGTTTTTTGGAGTAGTTTAACAAAGTTTCTTATCCTTTTATTTTGAACCGTTCATTTTAAACTGTAAGCTGAAGGATATACAGTTAGTCGTGACCTTACAGCGTTTGATTCCAATTCTTCTTCGATTTCGATCAGCCCTACTTTTGTAAGTTCTTCAGATTCTTGGTCTAGACCAGACGGTCGTAAAGTCAATCAGTCGTAAGTTGCATAGGTCGTTTTATCTAGTTGTGAGCATTGCACATCACAGTACGTGGTTTTTCAACTCGCCGAGCTCTTTACGGGGGGGTTACTGAACACCCTCACCGTAGGCATCGCACGGACGCTTTCCTCAGGTCTCCCTCGTATTCTACTTAAAGGCAACATGGAAAGAATAGTGCCTGTGACCTAATTTCATTGGCAAAAACGTCAGAATTTTATACTCTTGTTCCCACGATTTCGATCTGCGTATTTTAGTTAAAAAAAATACATATAAATTACAGAAGTCTTGCAACGACATGTAGAGTGTTTATCTTTTAAAAATAGCCAGGGGTTGATCTGCAGTTGCTTCATTAGTTAGAAAAATATTCCCTCGTTTATCCATGTTCTACAGGAATTTGCTGATGAAGACGTGTGTATTGTGCGATTTTTTTTAAATGGGCCTGACACTGAACGCCTATATCACAGTGTTTTTAAGATACTTTTTTCTTTCACATTCTTCAATAATTGCGTACGTAATGAAATGAAAGAGAATTCTAGAGTCAAAGCCAGTAGTTCACTCTTGATGCAAAGACAGAACTTGATCACTGGCACGAGAGTGGTTTGAAGTTTGACACCGTCGCAGAGCGAGAAAAGCATTTAATATTTTCTGTTGGGTTGTACTTGTGTGCCGTCATCCCTAGCAGGAATGCAGTCGCTGCTCAGCGGTGTAAGTAATGAATACAAGAGAAATGGAAGCGAAACTCTCTTTGTTTTGAAGTTGCATAGTTACTATGTAGAGTTCCAACTCTAGGACCTGGTTTCCTGGAGACAAGTTCCACATGTTCTGGAACTCGAGCATGGAGCGAGAAGAGTTTTTACTTGTCCAGGGCCTGAAGTTCTGCTTGTGGGCTTATCGTATGATTGGTTATTGACAGTAATGAAAAATGAAAAAACCAAACAGATGTTATTTAAACGTGTATTATTTCATTTCTATGTAGCATGGAAAACGGGCGAGCAATCTTCTATTATATAGTACCTACAATTTTATTGTAACTGGTTTTCATTCACAAATTTGTTTTTGAGCTTTCAAGTTGGCGGGAAGATCTTGCGACCGCTTCATGGAGATGCTCGTGTGATGTGAGATATTTCGGAGCTTCTCTAATGTCTGAAGCTTTAACTCAGCTGGCTTATCTTGAAAATCTGTAGTATCTACTGATACTCTCGCTGATAAATTGGTGATAGTAGTCATTGCCCTTAACTCTGCCATTGCGTTAGTCAGAAGTGAAAGATCGGAATTTTCTTACGTGTCAATCAGCCCTACCTAATATCGTTTTTATCTTCAGTTTTAAAATTTCCAACCCCTACTTCGTTAGAGCTATGAATGTCTGCCGCGAAAATTCGGCCATAATAAATTTAAGCTGCTTTTGAGAGCATCGCGAAAAATTTAAACGCTCTGTGTATTGTTCATTTTAGTTTTATTTCTTTTAGCACTGATCCATGGTTTAAAATTGAGTCATTTCTTTTGTTCTTTATCGTGACCTCTGAAGATTTACAAGCAGTAGTGAATCATTGAGAGATGTTAGACTTCAGATCCACGTTCCGTCTGTGACTTGCGATCTTATACGTATGGTAAATCTTCCCATACAATGACTTCAATTTCTATTTTAATATCGTCTTTTGTTCAGTAATAAAATTCTTAACGAAGTGGAGTTACGAAATGAAGTACTTATTATTCATGCTATTATTGGTAAAAAGTATCACATCGTTGCTGCAAATTTGTGTTTGAAATTAAATGGCATTGAATATATGTATTACTTGGTGTCGTACTTTGAACCCGATCTTGAAAAAAAAAATGCACAGAGAAAGCAAAATTCTTCATTCAACTTCGTGCCATTACTTCGAACGTGAAACTGAGTTGAACGCGTGCTCATCGACGTAAGGCAAACCCCATCATAATGTCTCCGTGATTAACTTTTGGTGCTTGAGATGCGATTTCAAATAGCTAGATGAAGCTTCGTTATTCGTTTCCTTTTGGGAACTGTGGGAATTCTCTTTTTTATGTCTACGTCGTTGCTGGCACTTCTATTTTCAATGGCCTGCGCAATTAACCAAGGCTATAATTCGCTAATCAACTCAGGCCATCATTCGGTGCGTTAGGCCGGAACGGCAATGGCGTGGGACGTGTCTAGATAATGCTCTTAATTACCCATGCCTCGCATCTCCGCTGGATGGGTCAGTATCGACCTGAAAAGAACCTGTGGTGCAGCATTGGACTGTTTCTCAAAGCTGATGCCTGTTTCCCGTTCAAAGCTAGCTTCAGCAGCTGTACAAATATACGTACATTAGGCTGATACCTGTTAAGTTTTCGTGCACAGCCAGCGGCAGTCTTAATGTAAAGCTGCACGCATAACGCTGCTTCTAGCTTGTCGTACAAAGCTAGCTTCTGTCTTACTGCAAATATATCTTAGGCTGCTGCTATTTCTTCTTATGAAGCTGGCTGCGGTTTTATCCCAAAAACGTCAGCATTATAAGGTTTATGCCCAAATTACTGGAAACCCCTATTTGCATGGCACATTTTCTCTTTGGCTGAAACTTTAAATTGCAGACTCTTCGAATTTGTTTCATCTTGGCGCAGAATTTTTACGCTTTTTGTAGATAACTGATGGTTGAAAAAACGCAGATTATTTATTTACATCTCGATGCTTGTAAAAAGAAACGAAACGAGTTCTTTTCTTTCCTAAGCGAGACGTGGAGGCGGATGGTGTCCAGTTCAAGTAAGAAGAGTAGCGTGAGGACCGGCCCTGATGCACTCACAGACAATAAGCTCGTTGAGTTCAAATACAAAGATGTGGGCAGAATCAAGTGACTTGACGATTGCCATCGAGGTTTCGAGCTCCAAGAATTAGGTTTACTTGATGAATATTATTGCCACAGCTGGTTATAAAAATCCTCAGTATTAATATTCTATACGCGTTCAGAGAAATGGGATTGAGCGGCATATCGATTAACCTCAAGTATCACCGGAAACATGGTATTACGTGCTGTCGTGATCTGAACATTCAATTGTGTCGTATTATCAGCGCCAGAGATCTATTTGTCGAGTGTATGCTGCTGGTGAGGCGAGGTATTCTGAGCGTGACAATCACGTTAATATGGTGGTTCATTACGCTCTATTTTTATACTTGCGTTCGGGCGTTATTGGTTTAGCGAAATGTTGTCAGGAGAAGTGCGTTTTTTGAATGACGGTATTCCTTTATGTGAAAAGTTAGTCACTTCGGCCGACAAGTATAAATAATTTGTACCGGCGCTTTCTTGTTACGGGTCTATTTATCCGGTGTTTTGACAAATACTGAAACTAAAAGCACAGCTTAGCTGTTCACTTTATTTGTTCGAATGCAGTCAAATTGTAACTCGCCTGCTTAAGCTTTTACTTAGATTTTGATGATCTTATTCGTACCTGTAGTGTAACATACCTTGACTGCATAGATTCTACGTACGTTCGCGCCATATGCTATTGATAAGAGGTAGCGTAATTTTTGGTCTACATGTTCATTTATTTGCTAGCTGAAAATATCGAAGGATTCTCACAATTATTCTGGCAGTATAAGTCAAAATTTTATAATAAAATTTCACGAGCGTCGTCAAGCCACATTACTGCGAGTTTTTTGAGCCACTGTCGGATCTTAAGTTTAAATCATTTACCTGCGCATAATAAATATTGTGATTCTCAGCTCTACCATTTTCTGTTTCACAGTTATTTTTTAGCGTAAACGAGTCACTTGCGTGATCTCGCGTGGGGATGTGATGTTGATTGCTGTAGATATCATCACGCATCCGAAACTCAATTGGAGGTCATCAGCACACGTAATGAGTGGTGTGGGCGCGAGTTCACTGTGCGCGTCGGCTCATTTGTGACGTCACAGTTCGTTGTCGATGTCGGTTCTGTAGTTTTTTGTTCTCCTGTAAAAGAAGTGAGAAGATCGGTTTTGTGCGATGCGAGGTCAAAATGTTGATGAATTTTAGAGCCCTCGTAAATTCGAGGGTGGACCTATGCGTGTAACTTGTGTGCGGTGCGTGTAACTGTTGTGTTGGGGCTGGATCAGCAACTGACACTTTGGCTAAATAAGGAATAGCTCGCATTGCTTCGACCCACACATCGGAATTTCGACCGGGTGCATGTCCCTAATATTAGGTACGACGTGTACAATTTTGTTTAGTTCTTTGCTGTAAATTCTGGGGCGTGTTCATTTTCAATTCTGTCACTTTGAGTGCGTTGAAATATTTCCTATTTTTGTAATGTGTGCCTTGTGCTGTTTCTCCCCCTCAGGGGGCATAGGATAGGCCATAGGCAATAGAGGTAGGTTAGTTAGGTTTGTCTATCCTATGCTATGGGGACTAGCGCCCCCAGGGGAGCACCGCTAGGCTACCTCAGCTTTAGATAGGCCTTCGGGACTTCTATCTTTCGCGCCCACTTTACTTCCTTCCGTTTTCATTCCTTCTTCGCTATTTCTTATTTGTCTTTTCTTCCTCTTCCTTCTCAACTTGCTGTTTCTATGCGCAGGGGATCTTGTGTGGGAACACACCCTGTGCATAGATTCCCCGTTCTCCTAAGTCCATACCAAATGGTCCCTACTCTTTCGATGCGGTATAGCCCTCGAGGCCGGTGCATTGCGTCTAACCCCAATAATAATAATAATAATTGTGCTGTTTCTGACTCGTTGAACTGGAACTATTGTCTACTTTTCTTTTCACGTTTTTCCTAACTCAACACTGTAGAAGTGGGTTGCTAATTAAGTATGTAGTTTGGGAATTGTTGCTCTTTCGCTGTTATCATAGCTTTGTCCGAGGGGTAATTGTGTAGATCACAGTCAGTTTAGACGTCATGCTTGTGAAGGTTAGCGTTCGGTGTGCGCCAAGTTGTCAATATTTTATTATTCATTTTTCGGCGTTGAACTATTGAAGCTGGTGAACTTAAAGCGCATTAATCGCTGTCTATTCAGGTGTTTTTTTCTTTCATTACATGTGCTCCTAAATGTATTTAAGGTGTACATCGGATGGACATTACATGTGCAGTTCTATCTCTAGACCAGCAACGCGCAGAGCTAGTTGCCGTTTGCATTTTTACGACCGCCAGTGATTCCAGTTCAACTTAAAATGACGATGCCTAGAATAATGACCCACTTTTTTGTATTGAATTGTAGCAGCGTACGCTCTCATTTGTCGCTTAGTTATTAAGGCCAAGAGAGCACGCCCTCGAAATGCCACGTTTTGTTGTGCACAGATAGGAGCACTTCGCTTGACGCGATTCGTTTAATTTCTAAGGGACATTTCCTGGTACCGTGTTGGAGCGCTGATGGTCATGGTACGATAAGCATCTGCGTGCGGGCTGTCGGAAGTTCTACGCTGGCCTTGCTCCAGCGTCTACAGCCGTGTCTGTGCAAGCTGTCTGGGGCCTCTGCGGGCTGCCCACGTCGCGCTGGCGTGTCCTACTGACGCAATCAGAAAGCTTTCACATTTCAGGTGTTGCGTTAAAGCGATCGGGCTTGAAATGGTTTTCTCCAGTGTTTCTGTATAGAAATGGCGGTTAGTAAATGCTCAAAATAACATGGAGTGGGCATCTGTATTTTTGTATGTTTCAGTCCAATGTTTAACGAATGATTTTTTTGTGTGAATTACACATGCACAGATTTCGACTTCAGTGAAATACAATCGCATGAATAAAAATGACATGAGGTTTTTTCAAGACAAAATTACTTTCCACTAAAGACTTATGACTGTTGCATATAACTGAAACCAGAGTAGTTTCTCGTTATTGATGTGGCTCATGCACATATACATGTGTAGCGTGACAGTGAGCGTTTACTGAGAGCAGCTGAAGGTGTTCATGCCTGTGTAGGTTCAGAATCCTTAAGCATCTCCTGCAGTTACGTGGTGACGTCATTTTCTGGAGCCATGTTCAGGCGGGGAGAACCTGCGACCCGACCATAACTTGAATCGATTCTGACGATTTTCGTAGTTTGCCTTCCTTTCGTTTAGTCCAAACTCACCATGTGGCACTGCATTCTGGATAACAAGGTACTGAGGAATGACACTCTCTTATTCATTACAGTGAAATCGTTTATTAATGCATTAAGAATCACCGGGACGAAAATTGGACCGGGAACACTGCCGAAAACATTACGTATGGAAGGCAAATGTGTATTTCGCGAGCGTGACGCGCGTAATCGGTCCTATAATGGCTTGTGATCCCTTGGGCATCTATTCTTTCAACGGTTGACTTTCTTGGTTCTATGTAGAAATTCTTCCTTTGTTTCAATATGGGCTACTCTAGTGATATTTAAGACTTTTTATTCCTATAGTGCTTCATAGAGATCTTAAATTATTGTTTTTAGTAACCATTCATATTACCCATCCTAACTCTGCGAGTATTCCGTTTTGTTCGACTGCAACGCAGAATGCTTTTGAGATCGTCGTAATTTCCAACCATGATTTAATAACGATCATTGAACGTTTTATCGTGCTCTGGCCCTCTTACTGCGCTCGCTCATTCTTACACCAATTTGTAATGGGTGAAGCAGCGAACAAGGACGCTGAGGCCCGCATGTGTGAGGCCAGGGGGACGAGCGAGCAGCGCCGCATTAGGCGACCTCTCACGGCCTCCTGGCTCCTGCTTCCTCCTGACCGCTCAGAGCGCAACACGCGCCCGCCAAGCCGCGCTCGTCGTCTCACTTGGAAATGTTGAACTCGTCAACATTTCCATTGAGTTGGGGCATTAAGTCCCACCAGTCCGAGGTGCCGCCTTATTAGGGATGTCGTGTTTGATCTTCCTTCCCCTAGGGGAGAGCTCTGCTCCCGGGGGTATCGTTTATCGTTTTCCCTAGCAATACAGGTACCACTGCACTGTCACATTACGAGCAGTATGGAGCGTTTTTTATTCAAGTTGCACGCCTTACTTTGATGAAAAACTTCTTATTGATTTGCATCTCTCTAATGAATATGAAATCAATAGACATCAACTAAATACAAAGGGTCAAATGAGTATTCGTAGCGTTCCAAATAATTTACCTTTTTCGCTATTAAATATATTTCGGAAAATCTTGGAGAATTACGAGTCATACATAAGAAAGGGCGAGATCGAACACAGGCAATATTTAGTGAGCAAGAATTTATTTGAAAATGTTCAATTGACAACTGAAATAAAAATACAAGGTGGCGGAAAAGTATTAAAAATTAACTTTTAAAATCCTCGAATGGCTCAATTTGGTACCACCAGCATGCTAAAATGATGGAAAATTTGTTGTTCCGTTTTCTAGAAAATTTCAAAACAGTCTGCGTAGTCTGAAAGGGTACATTGACCGGCTTTGTTTTGAGGGAGGCAACAGACTCTGACCAAGTAACTAAAGTCTCAGAATTCTCACGATGCCAAAGTCCAAGGAACACAGTATTCAAATGAGGAGTATGATTATGAAGGAACACAAGGTTGGCACCGGTTACAATAAAATCTTCAGAAAATTCTCTATTCTTATTAGTACTGTACAGGCCATGGTAAAGAAATGGAAATCCGAAAGGATTGTGGTCAATAAAGCAAGATCGAGTACCGTAAGTAAACTATCACAACGAAATCGCTCTAAAATTATCACAAGAGTTAAAAAAGACCCTCAGACTCGCCAAGAATTAGCAGACCATTTGTCATCAGCAGGGGTGAACGTATCGAAGCAAACCATCTGCTTTGTTTTGCGTAAAGAAAACTTGAAGAAACGCGCTGCTCGAAAAAGCTCCACCGCTGAAGAGAGAGCGTGTGTTGCATCTCGATTGCAATATGCAAATGCTCATATCAACGAAGAAGATGAATATTTTGATAATATTCTACGGTCAGATGAGACAAAAATCAACCTGTTCGGCAATAATTAATGTAGAGCTGTTTGGCGAAAACCGAATACTTGCATGCAACGACGAAACTCCCTGCTCACAGTGAAGCATGGCGATGGAAGCATCGCATATCATGCATAATATGGGGTCGTGTTTCCTCAGCAGGCCCAGGATGACTCCATGTCATTATAAGAACCATGACATCAACCAACTACTGGGAAATTTTGCCTGAACGTTTGATGCCTTTTGTGCAGATGCTCGGATTGAAAAGAACTATATGGGCGTTTCAACAAGATAATGACCTCGAGCACGAGTCGGAGTACACTTCAGAGTGGCTCCATAATAAGAGGATCAGGCTTTTACGAGTAGACTGGCCTTCACAATCGCCCGATCTTAATCTAACTGAAAATGTTTGGAAACAGTTAAAGATTCAACTTAGAATAGGAAAACCATCGAATCTGGATGAATTGGAACAATTCTGCCGTGAAGAATGGGAGAAAATATCTTTGAACTTCTATAAAACCCTCATCTCTTCTTCATACAAGCATCGTCTGCAAGCGGTTGTAACTAATAAGGGTTATGCGACCAATTATTAATATAGTTGAATGTTATGTGACCAGTACTTTTTTGCCACCCTGTACTCCTATTTTCGTCGTTATTTGAAAATCTCCAATAAAATTTTTGTTTGCTTAACAGTACCTAATGCGTTTGATCTTGCCCTTTCTTATGCAAGACTCGCACTAATGATTCTCCAAGGTTGTCCGAAATATGTTTAATAGCGAAAAATGCGAATTATTTGGTACGTTACGAATACTTAGTTTGACCCATTGTAGGTTGTTTTAGTTTGTCGGTTGACAGAATAAAACATCATTTATATGTCATTGTAATATTGGGATTCAATTTAGTGCAAAAATGGTAAAATGATTCGAATACTCTCAAGCGATTTTCAAAGTTCATTTATTTTCGAGTCTATGAGAGCAGTGAAGACGATGTATTGCCCTCAGTTATCTTTTCTGCCCGGCTTGTATAATACCATCAGTTATTACTACATAACGTACGAGCACTTATTTTCACAACATACCTACGACATACTCGAGTAGAAGCGGTGTCAGTTTTCGTCTCCCGTTCTAAGTTCTAATTTTGTTTTCTCTTCGTTAAAATCTCTCCTGTCGGATATTTCACTCAACACCGACCAGTTCGCCATGTAAACAAATAAGATTGTAGTCGTGATCTTGAATATGCTTAGAGAATGTTGAACTGGAGTCAAGCTTCAATTTTATTAAAATTTGCAAATTTTCTTGTTATGATGCGCAGTAATTTTGTTTTGCGGCTGAAACTACTGAAAAATACGCCAAATAAAATATCAGACCTGGAGAAAGTTAACAGGCTTTGAATACTGATGTTTTCTAGTTGAAATGGAACTGAACTGATTTCACTTCATGCCACGTCTCTTCGCTGTGAACTCTGCGTTCATTAATTTGTTTTGCATGCCACCCTGTGCGAGCGAGCGCGCCCTCCTTTGAGCTCAGAAACTGAGCGAAGTTGATTTGTTGCGTCGTATAATTTCACCCTTGATTTCAGGGAGTTCGGTCCTGAATACCAACTCCACTGAACTGAATGGGACGTCTTTTGATTTTCTGTGCTTTGCAAATGAAAATAACTGGGAGGAGCTACCTCCCCTTCAGTGAATGGATTATGCAGCTTTGAGAATAAATTGGTGCGTGTGCAGTTTAGAAGTGAAGTTTTCGTATTGTAAAATTTGGTGCTTGTATTTAATTGTGGCTCAAAGTTTATGGCTATGTTAGGATGCCTTTATGGTAAGCTAAATGATAGCTTTATTACCTGGAGGGTTTTCACGACCTGCAATTTTTCCAATGTCATCAATATTCATTGTAATCTTTTCGTACTCTGAGTCGTCGTGCACGTAAACGCGTCTGGCATAAATTTGTGGGCGCAGGACTGATCTGATGGAACTAATTTAGTTATTTATTGTCGTAACGTATATAAGTTTTTTAGAGGTTGATTTTGCAGCGTCGAGATTTCGATGATGTGGACTGAGTCAAACACGCGCCCTTCCGTGTTATAGTTCCGTTGACAACGGTTAGCTATGAAATCTGAGGATCGAGATCATTTAAAAAGCGACAGAGCTTGATGGTGCTCTCAAATTTTCTGGTGTTCTGTTATTGGCGTGAAAGAATGGCTAGCATGGTTCGTGTTAGACAAGATTGGGCTAATAATTTCCGCTGAAAGTAGTCAAGTTTGCCCTTGTTTCTACCCTACCTTACATGGAAGTCTTTAGAGGATAGTGATTTTAATCGAGCTCTATGCACCAGGTGAATAAGCTGCAGGAAACTATTCCTCATTGACGCTTAATTTCTCGCCTGCTGAAGACGGCTGTAAAGAAACATTTGTTCCTTTATTGTTGTAACAAAATACAACTCTAAAGTTCTGAGCAGACGCCCTAAAATATTAGATGGTGCAATTTCATAAGAATGCTGGTTGCAGTTCATGCTTGAAGTTTTTTAAACGCAAGTGTATCGGTGAAATAAACAAATCTTTAATTCCCGATAAAAAGAATGATTCGTGATTTTACTCGCTCTACTGAGAGAGTAAAAGAACTAAATTCAAACCAGTGACTTTATTTTCTGATTTGGAGGAGAAACGGTAGAATTTGGAAATAAGTACGAAGGTATGAAAATTTTAATTTACAAGAAGTAAATTCAAGTGATAAATTTTTGTAGGAATTTCAATATTTGTGAATGGAAAATATGTGAGAAGCATGGTAAAAGTGATGCTTTGATTGTCTGAAAAGTCGTAGGATGTATGTAATGAGAGAGTTTTTGATAGAATAACCTGAGTATTGAAAGGCTCTAGGCGTATTAAGAGAATGAATGAGCAACATCAAGGAATGAATCAAAGGTTATTAGTTAGGTATGTGGCAGAGAAAGATATACCAAGATGAAGTAAGAGGAGTGGTTGATGAGAGAGATATTTATTAATATTATCATAACGCGTGCAGTAGATCGCAAGTATTCATATGAGCTAGTGGTTCCTCGACTTTCTCGGAATGAAGAGTGATCTCGTCTGATAATTTCTATCTTGACAAGCACGGGTGTTTGTTCAGAGCGCGCAACTACCTCATGACGCTGCAAGTCTCCTTCCCCAGTCTCCTACTTAATGGCATTAATTTTGCGCTCTGCGGTCCTACTGTAACATTTTACAGTGGTTGGGGCTGTAGCGCCAGCGTTACTTGCTGTTCTCAGGAACCCTCTCTTAAGTTTTCTCCTGGTGCGTTGTTGTGTTGCTTCTTTTTGTATCTCCTTGTCTTCATACAGGATTGCCATGAAACCATTCATGAAGCTTGTTGCGTAGACCGCGCATGCAGTAGCTGCAGTACTCGTGAATCCGTCTGAGATGTAAGCTAATGAAACGTTCATGGCCAGTTTTTGTTTTCTCCAACGTTCAAACTATGAAGCAGTTCTAGTTTTCGTCAAACTCAATTGTATCATTCAAAGTGACGTTTTTTCCATTAATCCAATACAGGAAAATTGTACGTGAACGATAAAAATAGATAATTCTTTCATCGCATGACTTGAACTCTGCATTTGCTTCAAAACTTCAGAATCTGTACCGCTTATCGTCCGACGTTGAAACACCGATGAGCATAGAAGTGCTAAACATGCCGATTGGTATACATTTTGTGACGTCTCTTGAAAATTTGGGTAGTGTCAGCGTGCATGTTTCCCCTCGGTATTATCCCCATGCGATCGCCTATTTCAGGAAGTTTCTTCGCTGTGCTTTCAGAGTCCATCAGTTGTGATATATAACCAATCATTCCACGCACTCGAGTCTTATTGTAGTAAAAATTACGAACAGTTCTTGTACAATTATGCTCGAATTTTGAAATTATTTATGTTTTAGCACTTTTAATTAGAGCTACTGCACCAATACAAGGCTATTCCATTCGAATCTTATTTTTCTTATTTGCCTCTTCGCCTCCGCGCATAATGCCTTGTGACTTGTTATAAGCGTTGTCTGGAGACAAGCTACAACACAGCGTTGTCTCGTGACGCGCTGCTACACAGCGTTGTCTCGTGACGCGCTACAACACAGCTTTGTCTCGTGACGCGCTACAACACAGCGTTGTCTCGTGACGCGCTACAACACAGCGTTGTCTCGTGATGCGCACAACCTAGCGTTGCTGCCTGGACATGTAAAGGAAAAAAAAATAGAAATCGACAATTTCCAGTGTGCTATTCATAAGTTACCGAGAGGTACATAGAGCGCGAGCGTGACAATTGCGTCGCCGTTTGTACGCTGTGCCTAGACAGCTCATTGCTTGTCAGCGTGCTGAAATTAAAGGGCTTGCGAGTCCATGCGCTACTGCTGCTGTTGCTGTGAACAGCAGCTGCCTCATTATTCCCTCGAAGCCTGCCGATTTAGGTGAGCTTTAATATTCCTGTTTTTATTTAACGCCTAGCTTTGAGAACTTCAACGTGGAAGCCCGTGATAGATTATTCGATAACTACCGGCCAAGTTACGAACATTAGCGCCAATGTTTCTGATCTTACTATAGGCGGCCAACTTCATGACTGAATATTCGTGTTTTGATTTATCTTCATTGAAGTGAATGCATTTACCCCTGCAGTTTCCCGTTACCCTTTCAAGATACGGAAGCCTGGAAAAACTGCATACTTGATTGATCTGAGTGTTTAGATATAGGCAAGCATCTGTGTTCCCTGTATTTTTATTTCCAATGATATTCGGAGTACACGTGTCTTTTTATCGAGTCCACTCAACGATAGAGTGAAGGTTTGTAATGTCGGGTTTGAATGTTAGGCTAATGAAGTGTTTGTACAGATATGTTATCAGTAGCGAGTATTCTTCATCGCATTGAATGCGTTCAAAACATTGGTCAAAACACATATACATATCCTTTCACAAATTGTTCTAGGTATATTTTTCAGTTTTCGATCAATTTTAAGATTATAAATTCAAAATAAATGAAATGTTGCAAGCAATTCATCATATCATGTCTTTTAATTCCGTTCATTTCTCGTACCTTCTATCAGCAATATTAGTTGTCGAAGTCAGAAGGTATTAATTTGTTACTGTGAAACGAGTAGGTGTATTGGAAAGCAATGGAATGAAATAGTCGATTACGTGTCGCTTAACCATAATCAATGTCTCAAAATTTTATACAAAATATTTGGAACATCTCGTTAATTTCTCGTAGGAGTTAATTCTTAATAAACGAAATGATAAAGTAATTGAAGAGCAAACTATGTTGAAACATACGTACGATTGGCAAAGAGCTACCGATTTCCGCACAGGATTCTCAAAGGCAATTTACGATGATTGCGTATTGATTTAAACACTCCAGAAATGACACTATAGAAGTGAGATCAAAGACAAAGCAAGGCGCTCGCCTGCAATAACTTGTAGTTTACTGGGAATATCCTCACCGTCCGTATGTGTCGTTGCTGACAAGAGGAATGAAATGAGTTTAACGCACGTCCTGTTTATATTGACTAGGCTTGTTAGACCAAGAACAACCTGAAGTAATGATGTGGGCTGTTCTTACTTTCGCACTATTGAAGTCTGATGATCTTCATCGAGCGAGGTGTGGACATGAAAATTCAATTTTATGTTAAAGAATGATGGATAAAAATGTTCTTTGCTGGAACGCGAACAAATTTGGAGTCCAGTACGCATTCACTCATGACGGTCGGTATTCCAGCTCAATCGGTCAATTTGCCCCAAGAGTGATGCATAAATTTACCCTTGCATCAGTCCTTGGGATTGTTTCTCTTTAGCCCTGACATGAACTCGATAGGCTCGGGTCGATCTTTGCGAGCAATATCTCGGCTAGATCCTACTCAAGGGCTCCTGCTCTGAAAGAAGCACTCTTCACTTCTCATGATGCAGCACTTACTTGCTGGAGACGTACATAAATAGCGCGTTGTTCTTGCCTCTTAGTCGCCCAGTCGTGTGGAGGCTAAGTCCTTTAGACAATAAGTGTTCATTCTAAGGCATGGTAACTGTACGCGGTACATAAGGACATACATAATGTAACGAATAATGTACTTTACTGACCGAATTAAATTTTCATACTTGGTGTAACTTTTGAGGGACTTGATTATTACGGTGGTCAATTCTTTAAGAGACACATTTCCGACCAAAAATTATTTCTTTGGCTACGAAGTTGTCATACAAACACGTTTTGTTAGAATGCCTGCTCTTGTTAATTTTGCGCATGGATCTTGGGCTTTGATATTTACTCTACTATTTTTACAAAAGGCATGGCATACTGCTGTCCGCTGTTTACTCCAGTACATATCTGGAAGCGTGCACCTGCCTTCATCTCTGTGCGTGATGTCATCGGTTGCATTGGTCGTAGAGCTGTCACCTGTTATTGAGTTTCGGCTGTCGCCCTGCAGAATACAAATGCATCGATCTCTGTTTTTGTCTAAGCCATTCCTGAACAAATCTCTGTTGTTCATGTTGATTCTTCTGATGATTATATCTTCTGTACCTCCTTATTGATTATCCCACTGTATAATAATATAATATCCCAGTCTTGGTTGGTCCGTTCGTGTGTTTCTCTGTCGCGATGTTAAGGATTTAGATATAGAAAATTCACGGGTTTATATTCCTAATCAGCAAGGCTGACGGAGAACGCTGTCTGTATCGGTGATACTGGAAATAGCAATATTTCATGTCAGATTTACCGTGAATAAGATGGCATATTAAGAAATGAACATCATTTGTCCCGCTAGTTTTGGCGAGGCGCGTCCTTTAGTGCGATCCATAATGACGTTCCAGGAACTACGCGATATCGTCTACTGTTGAATTGACTTCCCTCATGGTCGTAAATTCGGATACTTGGACGGGCGATGTTGCTGTACAGAAATGCCTTCAGCGCTGTGGGAAGACTCGAGTTTCTGCTGCTCTAGCCTTCGCATGATATTTCCGCTTCTCAGTTAGACGTTTCATGTCGTGTCGCGATGTCGTAAATTACTGCGTATTTTTGAAAGGATTTGTTGCTTCCCAACACTCGTGCAATGATTAACTCATAAGAGATATAATAAAAATGAGTTGAGAAATTGTGTCAAGTGATGATGAACGTTGTTTTTCCTTATTCCAGGTTTCCATTCTGTACAGTCTGACTTGAAATCCTGTCTCTTCATAAATATTTCATCACTTGAGACTTAAGTGGGTTATTTTTCTAGAGAAGCTTTTTTCTACTTTCTCAGACCTAACGAATATTTTTTTTAACAGAAACCCTTTTAAGAAGATGCTCATCATTTTTTTAAGGTGACCATGGATTTTTTCACTTTGCCTTATTTAAGAGTTACCTGATGTGAGCGTTTAAATTTTTTTTCAAATGAAAACTGAAAAATTTCTTGATAGGGCTGGGTACCATTGAATTCGAAGTACTGATTCACTTCCATAATTTTTGAAAACTGCCATTATTCGACTTGTAGAAAAATTAGAATGCATTCACGCATTTTGAAAGTGCATCATCTTTGATAGAAGTTCTTTCATCAAAATGTCAGTATTTATTTCTGCACCAAGTTGGCCTTCTGTTCCCTGGAGTCTTCCGAAGCTTGGCTCAATGCTTGCGTGAATATAGGCAGATAATAGGAGAGAAAAACGATCCATTAGAAATGAACGCAGCCGTTTGATTTGAGGCGAATGCAGTGGAACAATTTAATGACACTTGGGACCCCGTCCACCTGAAGTGAACATTGGTGTTAGTGTTAAAGCCGAGACGGGTGTGAATTACGCGTCTATCAAAGCAAGTGAGAGTGAGAAAAGAAACAAAATGGTGCTCATTATTGATACTATGCAAATTTATTTTGTTCTATCGAGGAGGTAGGAAAATGAATCGAGTTGCACTATGCTGAGTATAAGCGGCTTTGCGACAGACATGGGACGAAGTTCTTCGAAAGGCAGCGCTCGACCGGAGGTCGTCGAGAACGAGCACCGAGCTCGGAGTAGCAAACAAAGCTCACAGGGTGCGTGTAACAAAGGTAATTCGAACAGCAACACTGAACAACACGTCAATAACAACAAACACAACGTTGCTAACCGCAATAGCAGTCGGCTCAACAATACCGCGACCAACAGTCTAGGTAATGTCCATCAAAGCAGCCTCAGTAGCAGCAACAGTAACGCCCGATACAATTCCAGCGCCACTAGTCGTGACAGAAAAGATCAACTATTTCTGGATTGCTCTGGTCGTCTTCAGAAGCACCGCCGGGCCAGCAGCGACTGTTGCTTGTATGAAGTGGACAATCCTCAGCACCAACAGGACACAGCTTCTGCTGCCGCCAGAAACCGCAGCCTCGATAAACAACTCCTATTGAGCTCAAGCACTTCCTTGTCTCGGCCCTCAACGCTTCTGTCGATATCGCGTCCAAATTCCCCTCTGGCTGGTTCCGTTACAACCCTCGATCCCCGTCGCTCAGCCTCTCCCTCCTGCTACTCGGGGACCACCACTCCCCGCTCTTTGTCTAGACCAGTCACTCCAGTTTCGCATCATCCTCTCGCGCATCCTCACTTCGCCCATCTCTTCCAGTCATTGGAAGCTCCTCCAGGAGACCGATCGTCTTCCCGAGCGTCGGTTCCAGAAATCTTGGTCAGCGATGATTTTGGCTCCCCATCCACTTCTACAGGATCGTCCCCCCTTTCTGGGGGAGATTTTTATGGTTCAGGCAATGAAGGGGACTACACCAGGTACGTGTCGGGGCCTGCTTGTCAACGTTGTGCCGCCGATTTTTTGAAGTTCTTTCGATGAGATCAATCAGAATTTCGTTAGGTGAGATCAATCGGAAGTGAAACTGGACAACAGATTCGAGACCTCCAAATTATGTAAGACTGTTAGCTTATCATTCCTGAATGTCCTACGCATGGTTTGACATTCCTCAAATAATATAAAACCTGTTGTCTGTTATTTATTAGAAAATTGTGTTCTCCATTTTTTAGGTGTCAGTTTTTAGTATAATTTATTTTAAAAAGTATACTGTTGATCTTCTTTTATGTTTGTCTTGCTGTTGTCACTTAGTTTTTATGCTTTTCTGACGTTGTTGCCGTACGACGGCAAAAGAAAGTGTTGTAGGTGAGTCGTAAACCTTGCTTTAGATGCCATATTTTCACCATTCCATAGCTACGACTACCGGCTGTCTTAATGATGCGCTCTTCACAGCAGAAAATGCCTGCTTTTATTATATTTTTTGTTAATCGCCTCTCGCCTCATTTTTTATTTTCTTGATGAAACCAAGCTATCTGCCAGTATTTTAGCAAAGCCGCTGTATCAAGCTGTCTCCTCTTACTTAATATTCATACCAGCAAGGTTGGGAAACGTTATTCGTTGAATTTAAATGTTATTCCTTATCTTACCAGAACAACATTTTTAGGTAAAGGTTTACTTATAACAATATTTCGTCGAAACTACCCGTTGTTCCTTTCTTCCCGACCTAATTAATTCCTTGGAATTGGTTCTTGTTGGCGTTGATGTAATCTTCAAATTTCGTTGTGCAGAAAGAAGAACCATGAGAGCCGCAGTGAGGACATCTATCACAGCACGAGAAGACGGTCCCCCATGACGGGTCGCCGCGCCCTTGACAGCACGGGCACCAACACTCCCCCCACCAGCAGCAGCAGTAGCGGCACCACGCCTCTGCAAGTGCGGGCCAGGGCGCACTCCGCTGTCACATCGGCGGCTGTCGCCGCAGCTGCTGTAGGGGCCTCAGGGTCCATGTCCTCACCTTATACCGATGACCTCCTCACGCACTCCCCCAATGATGAGTGGGACCAGGTATGGATGATCATGTGTTAATAGTTAAAGTTGGTGCGCTGCGTAGAAAATTTAAGCTACGTTGTTGTTTCCATTGACTGAGTTAATTTCGAATTGTGACAATAAATTTTGAGTAGTATTGAAATTGATGGTAGTAAATCAAGATATTGTCTTAGAAACGCGATACTGCTTCTAGATATTGTCTTAAGAATAGCTTTGGAACCGTTTGTGTGATGTCGCGTACGAATTCGTTTTCTGCAATCAATTTTATTTCTTCCTACTCGTGTAAATATTGATATTTTATACAACTTTATTCCTATTTCGGCTTAGTTCTGAGAATGTCAAACCCCTCAGGAGGTGTGAGAAAGGCAGTAGGGTTAGATAAGGCAAGTTTGTCCCTCCTATGCTACGGGGACTGGCGGCCCCAAAAGAGCGCTGTTAGGTTCCCTCAGCTATAAATAGGCCTTCGGGAGCTCCGTCTTTCTTGTTCACGTAAATTTGTGTTCGTTTTTCATACCTTCTTCCGCTCTCTCTTCTTTGTCTCTTCTTCCTTTTCCTACTTAAATTGTTATTTCTACGCGTAAGGAATCCGGTGTACGAACACACCGCGTGCATAGATTCCACGTTTTCTACATTCTACACTAAATGGTCCCGTCTTCTCTTCGCTTTCTTTGGATCACATTTCACCTGGATGGGGAGCTCTAAATTAACTATCATCATCATTTAATCATGATCTGAGGGTGTCAAATATTTTTTGGAGCTTGCTATACATAGCGGGGTTCTTTTGATGTATAACTTTGTGCAGGATGGCGCTGGAATGTCATCAGCTGTCAGCAACGGGTCCGGTGAGGCTGCGGAGCTGCTCCGCGGCGCCAGCGCTGACGTTGCTGACGACACCGACGGCAGCCGCACCAGCCAGCAGCACCTGGCTGACAAAATCAAAGAAGCGTCCGAGCACTTGCAAAGCAAGATGCTCAAGACCAGAGACCTCATTAAACAAGAACAGAAGGCCAGAGACGGTGAGTTTTGTATACTCTACTCGTTCAATTATTTCGCCCTGATTATTCCATTAGTCAGAACAACCAGGTTGGAAGTACTACGCCAACAAAGACTTCGATAGGAATGAAGAGCCGAGAATTTCTCAGGTAAACTGCCTTGCCAGCTCTAAGTATGTTCATTGCTGTGTGTCTGAGGCCTTTTCTGCTCTCCAAACAGGGGTGAACTGCCGTGTGGAGGTACCTGCTGAGGGCTCGGAAGTATTTCAAGGGCGCAGGTTCAGCTGATCGATCCCGTGTTGAGGGCTCTGAGGGGGGTGCAGCCTCTGTGTTTTTTCTCTGTGTATCGGGCCTACTTTTAAGTGTGTTTATTTTACACTTTTAAAGTTCTAACTGATGCCAACGTTTTGGCTTTGTAGGAGCCATTGTCTTATCCATTCAATATATTCTAGCTATTAGAGAAAGTTCATTAAATTAATTGGTTGAACTTTTTATTTGCTATTTTGTTTCCAGCAATTATTCTTCTTAGAGGAGTATTATCTGCATGGAAAATTAAGATAAATGTATCAGCTATTTTCTTGCCATTTTTTAAAAAAAGTGAGAACTTTTAAATGGTGGTAGTTTCAGAGATAGTGCATTCTCCCTGGCCTTAAGAAAAGAATTCCGGAATTGTCCATTAAAACTTGACACTGATAAATATTAGTAATATAATCATAATAGACCGTGTTGCACTACTTCCTAATGGCCAACTGTGGCAAAGAAACAAAATGTGAACTTGTTCGGTAACTGCCGCTAGTATGCATTCAACTCTGGAGTAAGGCAGTCGATGGTCAGTCCCATTTACTGTAATGTTCACTGCCCACAACTAAAATGAGAAGCAAAGCAAGACCTCAGGCAAATAATTGGCAAGCATGGATAGACGGTTACAACAAAAACGCAGACGCTGCACCAATGCGTGTCAAGTTCTTGACTACAATAATTTATATACGAAGGTACTGCATCGGATTTCTTGTGGTAAAATTGTTATTTGTAATATAAAAAAAATGCAGCTCCTACACTCTTGTTTCTATGTTTCTACTCATTAACTTCATTTATCATATTTTAGAACCCTCATTCTTTCGTATGATAAAACTTTCGTCTTAGGCGTATTTTATTGTGTCCATTATAATTCTTAATCATTATGGTTATTTATTGTTAAACTGTTCGCGATTCGTTTCCAGGGAGAATATCTCATGAAGAATGTTAGAGTCATTTTCAAAATTATATAAGCTTTCGGGGCAAAAAATTAGTCACCTGTGACTAATGTTGGTGTAGGATCCCCAAGAGCCCGAATAATTGTGGCAGTTCCGTGTCGCATTGAGTCTACAAGTGTCCTAATGTACACTCTGGTTGATTTTAAATTAATCTTGCATCAGCTGATCTCATAATGCGGCCACAGTACGTGGACGATCTTATCCACGTCTAATTTGTCGTTCTAGATGATGCCACAAATTTTCTATTGGGTTTACGTTTGAGGACTATCTGGCCAATCGTAATGCCTGCCATGTCCTGAATGACTATCATGTCAATTAATAGCAGTTTAGCCCAATGCACCCAGTAATTTACCTACCTGAAAAATAGGCAAAGCAACATGTTTTTATTCATTCAGGTATTGTGCAAATGGCAAAACTTGATTCTCTAGCAGTTCAATGCATGCTGGTTCAGTTTGACGGATACCTCAACTATAGGACCCACTTCTGTATAGTTGCAACAGCCCCAGAATATGACAGACCCTCCTCCTTCTTGCATCACCTCTTGCACACATGCTTCGTTGAAAGCGTCATGAGGTCTGTAATGAACACGACGCTGGGCATCATCACTATAGAGACAGAATCGCGATTCATCTGACCTCGTGACACTTTTCCACTCTTCTACAGTCAAATGTGCGCTTGTTTTGACTCAGTTTAAACGAGTGGCCTTGAGGACGGGAGGTGGCAGTGCCGGTTTAAGAGCCACTCAACTCCATATATCCATTGCATGAAGTTCCCTACGAAGAGTTCGTTCAGAAACAGCAGGAGAAAAGCCATCATTGACATTTCATAGTAGTTCGTCCTTGATGCAAAGCGATTCCGGTCAAGAATTCGGGGCACACGATGACTGTCCCTATCGGTTAGAATTTTTTTCCAACTACAATTTGGCCTTGAAATACCATATGTACCGGATTGTTACCTTTGTTCGAAGACCCGCATTACAGTGCGGTAACAACAGCGAATTCTGCTCCTTCCTTCTCTGGGTGTCCCTTAGCCTAATCAAATGCAATAGCCTTTTTTTTCATTCTGAGGCGTCTTGCTTGAGCAACAAAGAATCTATTTTATACCTTGCCTGCTCTGAATGAGGACTGATGTTTGTTCAGTACCCACGTATAACCTAAACGTCGATCTTAGCTTTGAAACCGATTGATGAATGTAGCAAATAACAAAAGGTCGGAAACAATAGCCGACTAATTTCCTGTCCAGAGCTTGTTTATCAATTCTGAACTAACAGGAGTAACTTTCAAATTAAGAGTATGTTTCATGCTTCTCGTTTACCTTTATCATCATTCAACTCTGCAAACGATATATCGAACAATAATCTAATATGCTTCCAGATTATTTTCCTCAATTTATGATACAGGCATACTCGTATACATCTTGCTCGTTAGGTAATAGAAATTTTCGTGTCCGTACACAGTTACGTTGTCGCGTGCGTCACACTTCAGAGGCACTCGTAGTTACCGCTTTGCGAGGTAAATTGGATATCTAATAATTAATATATAAACGGGATCACTTCATCTACCGTTATAAAAATACATTGCCGCTCATCATCCACTTTTACTCATCGCTCTTTACACGCATTTGCACATTATATGCAAATTAGCACTTCTCGTCTTAGGACTCCAGTAAATTCTAAAATGGTTAAAAGGAATACTTCATTTTCTATAGAAAATATCTCATGCTACATAATAACTCATCCAGTGTAGACAGTAGTCATACTCATGTATACTTTGTTCACAGACAATGTTAACGAGTACCTGAAATGTGCGGCATCTGCGGACAAGCTTCAGATCTCTCGCATTAAGGCCGTGTTTGAGAAGAAGAACCAGAAGAGTGCGGCGAGCATCCAACATCTACAGAAAAAACTGGACACTTACCAAAAGAGGCTGCAGGACTTGCAGACACACGGCCTCGCGACGCAACACAGACAGCCAAAAGAAGTCCTCAGGGACATGGGACAGGGGCTCAAGTGAGTGGGGCTTGAGGATGATAGTTCATGGAACTTTAGAGTTTGTAGGAAGTAGAAGTGAGTCCATAAGTGAGCTCGACTGGAAGAGGGTCTAAAGCACAGCAGAGTTTGAAGCATTTTCAGAACGTACGGGCTTCGAATGAGCTGCAAGCGTTGTGTGAGTTGGATGAACATATGACCGGCATTTATGGACTCCGTCTGAATCGAAGTATTTCTTTCATAGTGTTGATTTTACTGTCGTTTTGATGTAACGATGTGCTTGGACTCTTCGAATCATCATTCATCATGGTTGGTCACACATTTCGGGAAAGAAACCCTGAGTTGTAATCAAACCTATTTTTCTAGTGTAAAAGTTCCTAATCATACAGCGATTGTTCCTTTCTATTTATTGTTACTCTTACCATAGTTTTATTCAGAAGTGATCCAATTTCATTGCCTCTAACATTGCAGTTGACGCTATTACTATGTACCGCTTTCGCTTGTTCTTGTTTTAATCCTGTTCTAGTTGTTGCTCACTGGTCCTTCCTCTGAAGCTTGCAGTACTCCAACTGCGCTTATGCAGTATCTCACTAAATCGATCTTGTTTCCTTTTGTTGATTTACGTTTCGCTGTATGTTTGAATCGCGTTACCTACTTTTCTGGGTAAATAAAGGATTAGAACATCATATCAAAATCCTTTGAATCGATTTTGCTTGCAGAACAGGCGGATGTAGTTTGTGCATCTAGTAGATATGCTGTATTCTTCGAATAAGAAAGACTCAGTTTATGTGCCATGATTTGTCAATTTTATGTGTCTGCAAGCACTATGTTCATTTTTCCTTGTTTGAAACCCTGTACTAACTTAATTGTTTTACCCCTGCTTTGACTAATTTAGTCAGAATTATCTACAGTTCCTAAAGGTGGACATTACTAGTTATCATGTACGTCGTAATTATCGTACATAATATTTCAATCTCCTAGGTGTAGCAACCTGCAAAAATTCTTGGGAACTCATCACTACCCATACATTGTCTGACCTGCAAGTTCGGTCTATGTTGACGTACTCTAACGGGCTTTGACTGCGTTCGTATATTTGGTTTTCATATTTAGACTTTACTTAGCATTCTCCCTTAATACCTCTTTTTCGAACTTCATCAAGCTTGTTATTCTGCCTTTAATTCTCTTGCAATATATTTGCTTGTCAAAAAGGTATAGTTGCTATGCGTGGAGCGGCTGTAGTGCCCTCTACCTGCGATGACGCAGTTTTATAGGCCAAGTTCGTAGCCACCTAATCCTGGATGGTCCGGTGATTCCCTGCACCCCCTCTAGGACGGGTCTCATCAGCAAGCCGCGCGAGTTCGCGCACCTCATCAAGAACAAATTTGGGTCAGTGGACAACATCAAGGAGATCGTGAGTGACGAGGATCGTGACGAAGAAAAAGCACACCACGGGTCAGCCACACTTCCCCCGGGCGTATCTCTGAGCTCTATCCCTCCAACGACAAATGCAGTTGCTGCTGCTGCTGCCAATTGTCTCCTACAGCAGTCTGCCATTGCTCAGTCTGGTGCCGCTCCTGCTCCTTCTACTGGTCCTCTTCCTACTAACATGAATAGGTTTGTTCTTACGCTTCCTTTTCGCTTTAAGTGTTCGCTTTTATCCTTGTAACTTTGTCCCCATTAGTCGCTCGATTCAATTCGTGGTGCGCTCAATTGTATTGTATGATATATTTAGAAAATTTTGGGTTTTGAGTATTGGCTTAGAAAACCTGACTCACATTTCATTTGACATTTTCGTAACGTACATACTTTGTTTCATTTCTTAAAAAAAGATTGACGTCGTCTCTCTTGTTCTATCCTCGTTGACTACCGTTTTCTAACTGCATTAAAATGTCTTGTTTATGAGCATGAAGATTCACCTTATGTACACGGATCTTTCCCTGTGAACCTTTTTGCCTGCTAATCAAAAATTATTGATACTTTTCTCCATCCACGTAGTTCTATCTATTATTTTCACAAATTTATCGATGGGGCAGCGAAAAAGCATGACTAGGTTGTTGTTGTATCGGCCAGTCGAGCACCAGTAGCGATGTTGACTTTGTTGTTAAAATTTAGTCAGTTATTCATAAAGTCAGAAAGAGGAAAATGATTTTGAAAATCACACAACTCTGCTTTTGCGTTTTTGTTAAGCTTATAAGTAAAGGTCAGCTTTGAGTAATGGGAATCGACTTGATCTGAGAGGATATGTTTGCCAGCTGCATTAGAGTTGCGTTAGATGCGAGAAACATTAAAAAGGACATCCATTGGTTGAGTTATATGAGGAGAATTTTACAGAAAAGTAACTTGAGTGACCAGTCATCGGTCAGATGATTTTTGTAGTTAAATGACGCAGTAGTTTCGTCCTGTACTATTGAGTCATTCTCACGGGAATCTGGGTTTGAGAATAGATACCAAGTATTCTGTACTTCACATGCGCTGTAGAATGCATTCAAACTGAAGTTATGAATGTATAGCTAGGTTTCTTTTATATGGTAATAAAAAGAGAGAAACAGGAATAGTGCATAGAAAAGTTTTGATCGTAAAATGTATGAGCGAAACTAGGACGTTTCGGCATTCGCTCATCTTCAGCTAGCGGAGAATAAAGGGCAAAAGAAGTCATCTAAAAAATAAAAAATAGGACAAACAACTTTTTTGAGTGAAACAAACCATGATAGCCTACTTGTTGACTAGCGACATTTGAAATGGACTGACATTGTTGTCTTTCATTTATGTTGTATGTAGTCCTATGTATTTCCGTGGACCATTTTCTGATCATTAAATAAAATTTGCAGTCTCTTAGTAACACTTGGAACTTTGAACTGTCAAATGAGTTGAATAAATAAATAAATGAATAAATTACACAATCATAGTGATGATATAGCTAAATTAGATATGCAACTTATAGCATAAACACTTTAATTTTAATTGTGTCTACTGTCAAAAGACAATTGTATAATCGATGTAGAATTCTCGAAGTATTGATCAGTTATGGGTAAATGTCTGGGTTTTAAATTTATTTTCGTGAAAAATGTAAAAATGTTTTCCTATCATTAATATATTATTTTACAATTTATGAAATCTAATTCTGAAAATTGTAGCTAAACATTCATAAATATTCACCCATTCGTGTAAATTCTACTGCTTTGAACCTGGTGCAAAAAGCACTCGTGTTCCTTCATGCTCTTTACCTCGTATTTATTATCGAAAGCTGTCTTTTATATAATTTATTTGCATGAATCATTGTTGGTTCACTGAGTTGGTAGCTAACAAACTAACATCATAACAGCCTGTGCCGAGCTTTTGTACAAGATAACTGTTTTAACTATCAACTCAAAAGTGTATCAGTCATCACCAAATTTTAGAAGTTGCTTCCATGTAAGGTTTCAACTGTTAAGTAAGAGTTTAAAATCGATCAGCCCTAAGCTAAGAAAGATCTCTAAATGCATTTAATTTAGTTGAATTTGTACTGTACCTCAATTTTGTGCAACGACGTGAAAAGTTAGTAAAATACAGGATTTTCCAAAATTTTAAGCTTTACTAAGGTTACTGAAAGATATGAACATTAGAAATATTTTGATACCAATATTTTTCAACACAATTTACGAGAAGTGTATAAATGATAAATATATTTTCGACGTGCTTCAACAATAGCCAGGAGACATCTGTTCATGAATTTCGTCGAATTTTCAATTTTATTTGCTGTAATTGTAATAGCTTTTAAGCACACGTTTCAAGTTCACTGCACAGGTTATCCTTTGTGAAAAATTGACGAATTGAAAAATTTGTGAGGTGAACACGTTGCTTAATGAGTGAGTGCAGGTTCTCACTAGGGTTCAGGTCAGAAGAACATCTTCAGGGATTCTAAAAGGACCCACCAATTCTTGTCTATATCATGGCACCTCTTCCTCTTTGTTGACGAAGACGTTGGGCGCGGGAAGCCCCTTTTAGAACCCAAATTTTGCTCCACCCGACATGCTCGTCGAGGGTAGAACGTATCTTATCAGTGAAGAAGACATGTTTAAAATCCAATTTCATGTATGTTCTTGTCCATTCAAGTCAAAAATCCTTACGTGTCTGCTTCAAAGAGGGCCTTATATCGGGCATAACGTGTCTTGCCCTTCTTCCTAGCACGCAATATAGTCGTTTTTGATACATGGCCTAGTTCAACTTGCTCAAAGACATTTTTGCTTTTTGAGTGAGAGTTGGGCTCCATGGCGTGCTGCTAGCGTGATGGCCTCGTTACCGAGAGGACCCTGGTTCAAATCTCGGCTCAGTCGTCGAGGCATTTTCACGTAAGCAGGGAGTACTTCCCTTGGACAAGGAAGTTTAAACCACACGTTCCTCACATCCCTCACCACGTCATTAGTTGTAAGGCATTGAAAACCCAACGGTAAAACGTGTTGGAATTAATAAAGGTTCTTTAAAGGTTCTTCCTGCGTATTTCCCGTCTCACTCTGGGCAAATCGTGTCTCGCCAAGACCCTACATGTTTCCTTGCCTTTCCTTCGGCTTTGACTTCAAAATTGCTGAGACACCTCCGCACAGTACGGACATCACGGCCTACAGTAGCAGCGATATCTCTCACACGTTCACCATCAGCTAATTTAGATACAATCTTTGCCTTTTCTTGGTCGGCGACTTATTTTAACTGAAAACTAGTAAGGTACGAAGGCGTGCCATGGTCCTTGAACAATGACATTGCTCTAGTTTGTTTACTACTGCGCAGAACTGATTCAAAAGTTGCACGTATGCGCATGTCAGTGTAGCCAACGTTTCTACCTAATTTTATTGTTCAAAACAGTAATTTAATTTTTTTGTGACCAAAAAAGGCTCATCCACAAAAGCTTGGCGCGGACTGTAGTTAATTTCTTTATAGATAAATGGAAAAATAGCCTACAAGGGGCATGAACCGTAGATTCACTTATTAGTCGAAGGTTCTTGTGTTGTTTCGTATCGCCTTGAATCTAGACTAATCCAAGTCCTTTTTATGCTCTTAATTTCGCTCAAAAATATTGATGCGACTGTTTCCATTAACTCGCATCACTTTCTTATTTGAAACCATTGCACGTGTACGAAAGTGCTTTGCCTCGACGTCCTCCTCCTGGCATGCTGAACTGGATACTCTTTGATACGTTTCATTTGTTTAATACTTTACGAAAAACGTTTAGAATTTGGTTTCTGAATTCTTCTCCGAGAGAGCTTGATAGCAGTGCCTCTTCTAGTCATCATGATGTGTCGTAATTTTGCAGCTACTTTGTGTTTAGTATTCAATGTTGGGTGCAGAGTTTAACCAACAATGTGCTATTTCCACAAAGAATATAGACTGGGTCTGACCGTCGAGCATCTTCCGCATATCAACGCTCGTGCGGTATAGCATTTTTTCTTGTGTGCTGTCGCAATCCCCTATATTTATTAATTTTTCTGGAGTTCTTAATTTTCTCTGTTTGGTGGAAGAGAGACCTGATGTCAAGTGCTAGATAAAGTGTTGGAGAAATCCTGTGCCTCCAAACTCTTTACCCGGTGCAAATTATCGAATGTTGTCTTCAGCACCATCATCTGTGCAACTTCAAATTCACGCCATGTTATTCGTGTACCAGCAGTGGAAGCGGCGGTGGTGGTGGGGTTGGCTACCACTCAGGAGGCGGCGGAGGAGGAGGTAGCAGCGGCGGAGGTGGTGGAGCGGGCAGTGGCGGTGGCCCTTCAGAGGAGGGTTCAGAGTGCAACTCGTCTCTCACCAGCGAGAGCATCCCTGGCCTTCCTCATCACAGTCATCACCTGCATCACCACCACCACCTCGCCTCACCACGGGTTCCTGTCGCGCAGGTGCGGGTGTACTTATTCATCTATTTATAATGCGCTAGAAAGGCGGCACACTGTTGTAGGCTTTGTCAGCGTGCCCAAACTCGCCTCAGGGATCTAGGAAGCAGTGTCATTTCTAGAATAAATAAATAAATGAAAAACCATACAGTTGAATGGAAAAATTGTTCCGTATTGTATCGATGCATGGCCAACTTTGTATTAAATGGTCCGTGAGAAATTGAGAATGGTTTATGAATTTCGGCGCTATGTGCGATGGGTTCAAGGTAAGGATTAATTCGGAAAAAGCGTGAGGAAAAACTTGGCGCTAAATATTATATAAGTTTACGGTTCCTGAAAATAGTGGGCAAGTAATACGAAAAATATTACGATTAGCGGACTCCGATACGTTCAGAATGAGAAATTATAGGCAAGAAATCGGTGTAGTGTCCGGAGCGAATGAAGGTATGTTTCAGACTTGTAGTACTCGATGACTGTGTAGAAAGCATGGTATAAAAGTATTGTACGAAAGATGCTGTGTTGTATGAATATCAGAACATTCTCAGGCTCGAGGTTTTCCTGATCATGAATTTAGTGGCCCCTTCTGTACTGGCCATCATTACTATTACGAGCTTCTTCCGTTGACGGCATCATGAAATTGCTCATGTTTCCCGTACAATTCAGTCGTTACGTTCTCAGTCAAAGTGAATGAGCCACATGCTACGGTGGATTAGATTGCGCAAATTCTCAAACGATAGTTTCTCGTTCCCCGTGTTTTCGCAATTTTTTGTTGGTTATTTACGATTTCATTGCGATGCCACCTTAATTGGCGAGCTTTTATTCAAGTTTATCTCGTTGAGCGCTCATACCAGTTACCACTGACGCAGTTGATTGGCAGGGGTCATCACTGATGCCTTTTAAATGAATTTGGCTACACTACGTTTGTAAAAAATATCTATAATCTGTGTCCGTTTTAAAACGTTGAAGTAAAAATTTATTTTGTTTTACTGAAAGCAATTGAATTCATTGTTAATAGCTCCTTACTGCACCAGTGAATTCCTTGTGTAAAACGCCGAACAATTTGTACGCGAGCTATTAACGGTTGGAAACATTGATCAACTCTATATGTGTTCACTAATGTGCCGTTAGATGAACCAATAAATGTACTATTAGGCAACATTTTTCAAGATTCTGGAAAATTTATGAATGGCTGTAAGCCGCTACTAAATAGATCATTTAAAATCGCTCTCTGAAAGATACGTTCTTTGTTTTTAATTATAAAATTTGTAAAGTGGACAGACTGGCGAAGGTCTTTAGTATATCTCCTGTTATAGCTGTTTTTTTTATCGAACTTGGAAAACGATTTTTGACACACTTCAAACCTGTATTTCACCGATGATATTTAAACGACACATTTGTACTCTTTCGCTCACAGGAAAATGCAGAGCAGTTTTTCAACTACATTAATAACTGTCACCCAGATCTTAAATTCACTATGGAAGGAGAGAAAAAGACCAAATTACCTTTCTGGATATTCTAGTTAAAAAATCTAATTCTAGATTTATTACGTCAGTTTATAGAAAACCTACATTTACCGGTCTTTGTTTGAATTACTTTGGTTCAAAGGGTATAAAAAAGCTTGGATCACTACTTTGTTGCTTAGAGCGTATCGTGTGTCTGGTTCATATCAACTTCTCCTCAAGGAAATAGACTATATTTATAGTATGTTATCAAAAAAAACACTATTCCAGATTCGTAATTAATGATATAAAAAAGTTTTTTTAATAAAAAATTTTGTCCTCCTTTCACCCTTTCGGTAGCAAAACAAAAGGTGTTTGTGGATCTTCCTTTCTTGGGCTGTCTGAACTCAGAGATGAGTAAGGGTTTTAATGCATTAGCTCAGAAATTTTCACTGCGGTTGACGTTCTTGAGTTTTATAGGAATAATTCTAAGGTTCATTTTTTGATAGGAAGGAGTGACTGGAAGGATGCCTGCAGAGTGGTTGTGTCAGTGTTTATAAGTGTGGCTGCTGCACGCAATCCTGTGTTGGAAGTGCTGCACTCCAACAATTTATACGACTTAGTCAACATTCTGGTTCTTCGCACGGGCAGATCATACGCCTCTCCATCTTATTCAGCAATTCGTAATCACTGTAATAGTTCCCTACATAGTTTTAGTAATTCTAACTTTTCAACCCTCTGTAGCAGTCAAAATGAACTAGATCTCCGAATTTCAAAGTCTCTTTACATATTCTCAAAAAAAATCATTTGAACGACGATCAGAATTCAGTAAAATTACACATTACTCCAACTTCCTAGCATGGCTACGTGCTTGTCGTGTTCATGTGGTGGTGTGTTCTGATCTTTGTGTGTGTGTATGTGTGGGTGTATGAAAGTATGTGTGTGATATAAAACCGTGTGTATAGCGGGAAAGAAGAAATGATTGAGTTTAGGATTTTCGTTTTTGAAGACAATATCTGTTTTTTTTTCGTTTAAGTTATCGTTTTTATAGTTTCATCTTTTAAAACTGGTATTTCTGTGCTTTTTCAGCTCTGATGATGGAGCTTGGTATTACGAAATGTATGCAAAAAAGTTTTAATTGAAAATGTTCTCAATTACGTTGACTCTTCTTTTATTTTGAAAACAATTGCGCATTAAAGGGTTAATTCTATTATAATATTCATCTTAAATAACTGTGATCTAAAGCGTGCGGTAGTAAGTTGTTTAGGAAGGAATAATTAAAGCATGATATAGCTGAGCGTATTAAGAAGTATACAATTTTTATTGGTCGTACAGGATGCCAGCGGCTTTGATATAGGCGGCTACCTCACCGTAGAACAGTTTCTCAACGCCTCGCACGACACTCGAGTCGAAAACGATCGATTAAGGGAGGAGGTAGAAGCTATAAAGGTGAGTGCTGCCCTTGGTTCTGGTCGACTTAATAGTGTAAAATAATCCAAGCGGATTTGTGTAAAGTAAGCCAAGGGGATTACTTAGAGTTTTCACCTCCAAGTAATATTAGAAATATTATGTTGAAACTTGCAGAGTCGAGGACGTGTGAATCTTGATAAAATTGGTGTTTAGCGTTACTTCTTTTACCTTTCCAAAACTGGACCCGGTAGTAGAGTAGCGACCCGCCAGCTTTCCTCGGTTGGTTTTAGAAAGGTTTATTAAATATTCGTATTGATCTTAGTTGCGAAAAAGATTAGTCGACGAAAGTTCATTTTTTTAAATTGTCAGTGTTCAGTATAATGTTTGTCCCGATTGTTTGTTTTGGCCTTCCATTTTTGCGATTATCTTGTGATGACTTGCACTGAGAAAAAGAAGTGACTAGAGCTTTTTTCACCCGGAAGAATTTTTCCGTTGTCCCAAAATGGGACACCTAGGATGCATGAATTTATGCACCCTGTGTAAACTTACATACTTTGAGACAATATGTTCGCACATTATACTACGAGTACATGAAACACACACTTCATTGTACTACACACCCAGATCCTTAACCTTGTTTGCATGTGGATGTGTAGTGTAATGCACGTATTCGCGTAAATAAATCTTCAAAGTGTGTAAATTTACACTGCATAAAAATATGCATCCTAGGGGTACCCATTTTTGGACAATGAAAAAGTCAGATTTGCATAATTTTTCTCACTGACTTTCCTCAGTGTGCTGGTGTAGGACATTTTCTAGCCGCTATTCACATGCCAATTCTCCACTAGGGAGCATAGCAATTGAATTTCAAAGTTTGTTTACTTGCCATTGCTTTTGCTAGATAGGAATAATAGACTTTTCCCCATTCTTTCCTTTTTTCTGCAGAGCGTGTTCAGTTGTTACGTACAGTTACTAATTGCTTCGTAAATGTAATTAACAATGTAGCAAAGTTGAATACTGTTACGCACTCTTGCCAGCCTTATGAACTTGTGGAGGACGAAATAGAAAATTTTCGGGTTGATATTGCTACGTAATTTTCATGGACGATTCCAGAGCGCCTTGATGATGGAGACGAATGCTTTGCACGAGCGCCTCACTGAAGAACGAACACGCGTGGAACAACTCGAGCAACAGGTCAGTGATGCAGCTCTGGAATTGTGTTCGTTTTTGAAATGTTAAAAGTTCGCTGTAGTGCTGAGGATGTGCGAGTCGTTGTTATCGATTCAGATATTCTGAATATGGTGTGGCCACTTAAAATGAATTCAAATGTACTTTAGATTTAGGTGTCGACGTTTAATTTTGTTTACTCTCTCACTACCTGAATATTTCGTAGATTACAACCTCCTGATATTCATCGCCAGGGACCCCTCAGGGGGCATAGGATTGGCCATAGGCAATAGAGGTAGGTTAGTTAAGATAGGCCTTCGGTCTATCTTTCGTGCCCACTTTGCTTCTTTCCGTTTTCATCCCTTCTTCGCTATTTCTTATTGGTCTTTTCTTCCTCTTCCTTCTTAACTTGCTGTTTCTATGCGCAGGGGATCTTGTGTGGGAACACACCCTGTGCATAGATTCCCCGTTCTCCTAAGTCCATACTAAATGGTCCCTACTCTTTCGGTGCGAGATAGTTTTGAGTTGCTGAAGCGCTGCTTTCACTACTACTACTACTCATACTCATACTCATCGCCAGGGAAAGTTGAAATTAGAGTTCATGTGAAGTAATAAACTAAAGGCAGTCCTTCGAAGCCGAAGAAGAGTGTGCCCGCGACAGTTGTAGAGCTTTAACGTCTAATAAGTATTGATTGCTAATTTTCGTCGTTGACTTCTGAGTTAGCGAGTTGTGTTTCGAATGTTCAGTTCAGCAGAAAATAATTGCGTATGAGGATTTAGTACATTAATATTCACCATTTGGTAAATATCAAAAGCGTCGTGGTTAATGTGGTTAATTAATGATAAAAAATATTACGTGAGCAACATTGATAAAATGTTGCTCTCGTAATATTTTCTTGATGGCCTTGCAGTTTTCTTTGACACCTTGCGACTAACAAAGTTGATATTCCTGTTTTGCCTTCTGTCACCTACTGCTACGATTCGACTCTCTAGGAGACTCCAGGCATAAAGTTTTGAATAATTTAATATCCAAGACCATACGCAAAACTGTCAATTTTGGAGGAGAATTTACACGATTCTACTGTTGCATATACGATACATGAATGTGTACAGGAATAGTTGCACCCTATTTTGTATTTTAGTTAATTCGTCGCGTTCTCTATAAACAAATATGCTGCAACTTTTGAGATTCTTGTGCAATCCATTTTTAAATTTATAACATCGAGTTATTTAAAAAATGAAAATGTATGATCAAATTCTATTTACAAATTGCAAGATATTTAAGCCCTTCATCTTGGGACATGCTTGTTCTCTGCATACATTACGTACGGGTATGCAGCATTTTAAACTTGTCTTGAACTCGCTGCACTTGATAACTGTCTAGAATGAAAATAGTTTTTCTATAGTTCATGTTAATCGTAATCGCATCTTATTTCAATGTGCAGGTGAATGACCTCACTGAGCTGCATCAAAACGAGATGGAGAATCTGAAGACAACCATGACTGACATGGAAGAAAAAGTCCAGTACCAGAGCGAGGAGCGCGTCAGGGACCTACACGAGATGCTCGAGAACTGTCACACGAGGGTACTGCTCGGTTACCATGATCGCACGAAATTCCCTCGTCTTATCCTTTTGAATTGTACTATACTGGTTTTTCGAAGTTGTACAACGTATCACAACTTGCCATTGATGACATTTTCTACCACTTCGTGCATTTAATTTTATTCAGATTCATGCATATTTTCGATGAACTTTTGAACCAAATTTGGCATGTACACGTAGATTGAGTCCTTCAACCTTTACGTTTGTCAGTTACACGATTGAAAATCATCTCTTGAGATTACTAGTCTTATGTAAACCGACAATTGTACTCTTAGCTGAGTTTGCTGTATCAGAATGAGTTATACTTGTTACTTCGTTAGTCTGATGCATACTTACTATGATTTAATGGTTTAATTTATTCCACACGCCAGGAAATTCGCTCAGTCTGTAAAACCAGAAGAAATTTCACGTGCTGACGGACAGTAGAGCTCCATTTTCATAATCATCGGTCTCGCTAATTTGCTAGAAGTCTTATCATCATTTTTCCTAATATCTTGAGCGCAAATTTTTCAGTATGTAAGTCAAGTGACATAAATTTCAGAAATATGTGTGGCGCGAAGTAAATGTAAACAACAGTTAATCGAAGGTAGTATTGCTTTCCTATGTTCAGTTTAAAGGAAATATTGGACAGAAATTTTTCTCTGTTTCTGTTAATTATTATTAGTTTTATTTGCTAATTATACGCTTCCGTATCTTCTATATTGTAATATGAATATTGCTTCTTAAGATTCATCAGCATATTGAGCCATTATACTAAAGATACGGTCAAACTTTCCTCTTGAACGTCCTTGAAAACTTCAGTTGAAGTAAAAGTGTTATTTTATTCATTTTGACAGCGAACTATTTGAAACTGTTCATTAATTACTGTTGGTATTTGTAGATTTCTCGGATGGAGCATCAGCAGGCACAGCAGCAACAGCAGTTTCTTACTCTGGAGGGCTTGGAGAACAGCAACGCTCGAGCTCTCTTTGTTAAACTCATCAATATCTTGCTGACCGTCTTACAGGTAACGCGTCCGCCTCTTAGGTGCTCGAATTTAGCGCAATCGAAATTTCTAGAATTTGTTCGTATGTTCATCTGATTTTGTGATACAGTGTGTGGTTTTTTATCTTAGGTTGTTTGTATTTAATTATTTTCTCTAATTTACGAAAATTATGCTATAAGGACATTTTTCAATTGCATATTCAAGGAAATGAACGAATTCAATACATTGGATACGTACGATTTCCTCTGATGTTTTGGTAGACATTATCAAAATGTTAAAGGTTGCACCTATTTAAGCAGGGCTTAGTGAACTGTACTTTAACATTGTTGCGCTATGAAACGAACAAGCAAGGATCTTTCGTAATCGAAAATTTGTCGCTGTTTATTTAACATTACAAATTTACCATAATCGTAACAGCAAAGCGTCGTATTAATAATGCGTTGGAGTGACACTACTCAACAGCAGGACACGAGGTGGTGTGCGTTTTCAGTTGAATGACGGTTTAGAATAGCAGCCTTCCTCAGGACGTTCCCCTTATTTCATAATCGAGCAATTGTGTGAGCTGATAGTGGAAATAATCACTTGCGTACAATTACAAGGCCTTCAAAGCTCTCCTAAAAGAGGCTTTACTACATGAGTGATCGTTATCGTAATAATGGTATGTAAGGTACGATTTCACTACTTTCCTAGCGTTACATAATCAACTGGTACGTTCTGGTGTAAATACACACCCAATGAAGGCGCACCAAATGCTAAGCGTAAGCGATATGAGTTTCAAGTAAAACTCGGCAACGCTAAACGAGATAAGCTTCCAACCTCACGAGAAGAGCACCCTCTAACTAAAAAATGTTATTCTGAACAAACCGATACCTCCGCCAGCTAACACTAGCTACCTCCGAGACGCCAACAATGCTTCGGGCATTTTGTTAGACAGGTTGTAAAAATTGTTCTGGTAAGTCCACGTCGTAGTTCTTGTAATCGTTTGATAAATAATATTTCACCGCCTTCCATAGTTTATTTACCATTTAATTTTAATCTTAAAATGAATCGATTTTTCCAGTGAAGCTACGCGTCATCTTGTCCTTTGAAATTGAGTATTCATAAACAAACTATGTTAACCAAAATACTGTCATGTCATATTCTATTAAAGAAGAGATTTAGCTTCCTTCAGCTAACATTGATTTATGAAATGATATTCAGTATCCTATCCACGACGCTGCCGCGTGTCAGCGCCGCTAGTAGTGATGTTCTTCATGGTGGCTTGGGAAAAGTTTGACGACAAAAAAATAATGTACGTGTTTATTCATTAGTTAGAAACTTCTTGAGTTATACATTATATTTCCGGAGCTTTCGGGCAATGAATGTCTCGCAAGTTATCATGTCAAATTAACTAACCATAAAATGTCAAACAATTCTCCAAAAGTATTGTGTTATGTGCTTCAATTTTTAATCCACAAGATTTGTAGAAGTATTTTATTCACTGTGCAATTCAAATTCGATCAAAAGTCATGTTCAGTTTTCTGAAGCTTACTGCCGTGTTCTGCAAAATTGCATATGATGGTTATTCTCAGTTAATGTATGCAGCCCCTCATAGGGCATAGGATAGGCCATAATCAATAGGGTTAGGTTAATTAGGTTTGTCTATGTCATGTTATGGGGACCAGCGTCCCTAAGGGTTACCTCAGTTAAGTTAAGTTACCTCAGCTTTGGCTAGGCCTTCTGGACTTCTCTTATGTGCGTACCCACTTTACTTTTCTCCATTTTCATACCTTCTTCGCTGATTATTCTTTGCCTTTTATTCCTCTTCTTCCGTTACTGATGTTTTTCTGCGCCGGGGATTGTGTGAGAAGGACACACCTTATGCATAGACTCCCCGTTCTCCCGAGTCCTTATTTAATGGTCCCTTCTCTTTCGGTGCGATATAGTCTGAGTTACTAAAGCACTGTTATCCTTACTAATACTACTACTACCACCACTAATGTATGCTGAGGAATCTAATTAATTAAATTAAATCGTGTGGGAGTTTTAGTAGTTAGAATGCGGGTTGATTCCTGTAAGCTCTAGTGATTGTACATTTCTGTCACTCCGGAAGACGAGTTATTTTTTAATAGCCCGAAAGCTTACGAACTATAATGTATAACCTAGAAGAAGTCTTCTAAATTTACCTTCATATGTGTATATGTGCATACACACAAGTATATATGTTTCAAATAGAAATGTACCAAATCAAAAACTAATGAAGTGTATTAAAGTAATTGTAGCAGTTGCGATGACGTTTACATTGGAGAAACCATTAAATAAGTGTAGGTAAAACTTAAGGGAACATCAAAGAAATATCTATAAAAATTAAAGTTTCTCTATCGTTAACATGACACTGTAAAAAACTGATCATCAAATAAGCTAAAACACTCCTAAAAAAATTGATAAAGGAAAATAATGTTAGGTCGAGACTTTTAGAGGTCTTGTACTCCCAAGGCAATCAAGATTCTTAAAATAGGTTTATCGAATTATCAGACACTAATTACGGAATTATCCAATGGTGTAAATTTGATTGATTGGGGGATAATTTTGCTGATGTAACGATAAAATGTATTGGCCCCCAAAAATGATATTTTTATACACTAAATACGCGTCACTCTCTTATCCGTTACTGTTTTCAAAATCTCTTCCCCTTGATGACGAGTTATGTACAACAACTCAAATGCTTGGGCAAATAAATAATCAATCCTAGAAGAAATTTTCCAATTAACATTAAAGATGTAACCTGGGAATTCAGTATTTCAAGAAATATATGAATTTATAACAAACATTAGTTTGTAACACTTTTCACGTGCCACCGTAGAGACCATTACTGCAAGCGGCTCTGATATGCGGTAACGTCATATCGTAAATTAATGTAATCTAAAGGAAGCTAAATCTCTCACTTGATAGAATATGACATGACGGTATTTTGGTTAACATAGTTTGTCTATGAATAGTGGACTTCAAAGAATATGATGAGGCGCATCTTCACTGATAAAATTAATTAATATCAAGAATAAACTATGGTAAATCCCTTCATTTCTGTCGGGGCACGTATAATGGTATAGTACATATAAGTTAGTAAATAATTTTAAAATCGTTGGTAGATTGCTATCTTAGGTAATTCCCTCATAACGCATTCTATTTGAGCTGCTATTAAAAAATAAACAAACTGAAGTAAATTGCTAGTATCGAAAGTGTTTGTGTTGCATTAAAGGTATTTCTTTCATGTATTGGTACTAGAATATATAATGAAGGTGAGGCTGCAAATGTGGCTGACCCTAGTTGAATTTGTGCAGGTTTTGTTGCTGGTAGTGGCGACGGCAATGAATATCGTGGCTCCTGTGTTGCAGACGAGAGGTCGCCTCATCACCACCATCCTTGTGTTCTCAGTGACCGTGTTCCTCTACATACAAATGGCCGATCTCAAAGAAGCATTCTGGACTTTCACTCAAAAGTATTCATGGTTACTGTCCTAGTGACGGTCCAGTAGTGTAGTGGTGATGCTTCGTTCTATTCAGTACGAGAAGCTCCTAATAATTCTGGTACCTCAGTGCTGGTATGAAGTGTGCGTAGTAGTCTCTAGCTTTACTCACCTGTACCTTAACTCTCGGAACGGAGCGATAAATGTCTGTGTTAGCGCTGTTATGAATAAATGATCACCGGTGCCGGCCCTCTGATTTCTAGTAGCGACCGTAGATAGCCTTGCTACTCTCAACGTGCATTATCTCTTGTGATCCACACGAGAAGCTTTTTATAGTTCCAAGTAATGTTGGGGGAGTCGAATCTCGTGCAGTCATCATTCAAAATACGATCGTTTCCAGTGAAATGGAGAATTGTGTTACAAGTGAAACTGTTTTCCTGTGGAAGAGCAGTTTTACTTAGCTAATTATAATGAATTTCTCTCTTCAAAAACAATGTAGTAGAGCACGGTATGCCACTCTATGCACTCAAGTCCATTTCATTACTGTATGTTTCATGATCTCTTTGTATTTCTTTTCGATAAATTCTAAGTTAAATTTGAAGACTATCGCTTCTTTGCAGGGTTTTATTTGTCGACAATAACCAGATATACATCAAGATGGGAATTAAATACTTGTATTTTTGAATATTTTCATTAAGGCAATTCAGAACTTTCTGTCTCTGAATTTCGGGACTCTTGTACTGTTTTTAATAAATTTAAAAGATATAATGGATTCAGCTAAAATAGTGAATTTCAAGTCCAGAGGCAAATGTTTGAGTTTGCACTCAGTTCTTGTATGAGCAGTCTTTGCTAATCAAGGGTTTTTCCTCCCACTTATATTTAATTACTTTTTTGTAGAGCCAGGTTTTTGAATCTTCCTCAAAGTACAAGAAACCAAGAATAATTCTTCAAAAATTTTGTTCTTAACTTCGTTTTGTCGTTGAACATGCGTGGATTTAGGTGACATCGACCAAATTGTTTCGTGTATACACTAAAGTTGACAACCCGAGATTCGATTTTTTTTTTGAAGATTCGCTCAACTACTTGCTTCTGCGATTCGCGAATGTCTTATTAAAACCACTTAAGCTTATTGAACAAGCGGTGGTGAATGTTGAAAATCGAATAATCATTTACATATACTCAGATTTGTAGCTCATGACACGAAAAAAAAAGTTTAATTTGCTATTTAGTAAGCCTGATTAGAAGTACTGTAATTTAATGATGACCGATCAGATCAGAGGAAATGAGAGTGCCGATTGTTTTCGTTTTTGCCATCTGTCATATAGCGCGGGCTCCTTTCAAAACAGTTCTGTATGGCCCCGTGAAGATTTAGCAGCATAACTGCCTGTGGTTCCGTATAACTTCATCATATTAACCATATTCTGCTCGAGAGCCTGCCTAATTTTCGAATGTTTCTTTGTTATAAATACTTGCGGTTGTCTTGCAGTCACGAATAAAATGAATATTTCAACTACGTTGCAGGTATCAGGGCTTATCAAAAATATGAAAAGACGATATAGTACCCGTTTTTCTTGTTTTACAATCTTAGCAGATATTTTTACTCTAATCGAAACATTCCATGTCTTTCTTTCATTATTTGTCGTAAAGACTGACTTGACTTTGAAGCTTCCTCTATACTGCATACAATCTTATAACGCTTAAAAACTTTTACCTTCGCTAGACGCACTCCATCTTATTGCAACTAGTTCAATTTGTTGTAGCATTGAGTTGCAGAGCAGTTTTGAAATATACGCCATACGTTCGCCTCATTCAGTTGCTCAGAATTGTGTCCACGCTGTCGCAAAAATGCGACTAATAAAAAATTGTTACTTTATTATAGTACTTAAAAACATTTATTTTTTTCTACGCTTGCAAGTAGTTCCCTCTATTTGGTGACTTGTTATTGGAGAAAGTTTAATAGCCTTCAGAAGACATGCAAGTCCTTTTATGGTATGTTGGTATCTTTGTACTCTCACAGCTGATCTTTGGGGCAGATAGTCTTCCGGTATCATTATATTCTCGGAGTAATTTTCATTTTCGAAAATTTCCATTCATTATTACAGATTACTAGAATTCTGAGACATTAATGCTTCTGTGACGTACTCGTGGAGTTTCAAAAAGAATTCGTTCCATATAAACGTCATGTGAAAAGGTCACAGATGTCTTTTCGAAAACTTACTCAACTTCGATGTGTTCGAGTTTCAACATTCAATGGAAATAGTTTTCCTCGACTCAAAAGTAACGTGTTTCAAATTGGCATTGTAAATTAATATACTGGATAGCACAATAGAAGTGGTTTTAGTTTCAATCGTATTGAAGTGTACATTTTGTATATTATTAGTAGGTTCTGTATTGCGTTGTACAAATATGCTAATTTGTGCAAGTGATTTTAATAGTTTTTCAATTGACGTTCACAATCGTACGTATAACTTCTGTCATAAGTCTTTCTTTGACGTTCGAACCTATGATTTCAGAAGACTCGTTATAATGCCTGCAGTATTATCCGAATTTCCAGTTATAGACTGGATATTCTTAGTTCGTCTCCATAATTCTTGCAGTAATTACTCGGAGTGAGGCAACTTTGCCTAATAAACATATTTCGAAATTGTTTTTTTGTTATCGATCGTATTGTCAAATATGTAAGTGTATAGTGAAGGTTGATAAAGCATTGTAAACGTAAAATATTTCAAGAGAAAAACCAGACGGCGGCGGCGAAGGATGGCAAAACCTCGGCTCATCATTTTCTATCTCTATTAGAAAAGATTAAACTTCGATCCGTTTGACAATTCTGGATTAAATGTATCAATTTATCGATGCTAATTTTACGAACATATATTTCAGGTATTGGGTGTTTTAGGTTGTGTCTCCAAAGATGTTATAACTTGAGAGGCGGAAAGAATGGGTCACCGGCGTCTGATAAACTAACGTCAGCGTGTGCCGAACGTAGACAGGTAGAGAGAAGGACAAGAGCAGAGCGAAAGGAAAAAGTGTGATGAATAATATTTGGGTCACACTAGATAGTGAATTCATTTCTGTTACGTTTTCAACTCTGTTGGGGGCTACTCTAGGACAAGTTCTCACGCGAAAAGAAACTACCCTGTGGCATAGCTGGAGTAGGTCAGAGCAGCAGATAATGCATAATTAATTACGATTGTGGATGAGACTCGGAAGAAGCAATGTTTCAGGAGAGGTCCGTGCTTCCGCGATTGCGTGACAGAAAAAATCTTTCTGGATACCTTTTAACTTCAGAGCAAGTTTTATTATTGTTGTAACCATACACAGAAAGGAATTCGATACTTGCGATTAAAATGAAATGGTGAACAATGCTTCTTCGGTATCGTACTTTTTCATAATTGAGGCCCAAAAACTTGGCCATCACCTTTTATCCGGAAGAATCTAAGCTTCCCCGACAGTTTAGAATAGTTAAATTAAGTGTTCATCCCTATACCGAAAACTGATTGCTGAACGAGTGAAACTATTTGTGCATTGCATGAAATTAATCAATATTTAGCACATACATAAAGCCTTCATGGCTTTCGCGTTCACGCACGTACATTGGCGCTACGCTTTTGCCATCAGCGTCTTATAAAACCAGTTCCACGCATCTCGAACTGCCTACAGATAAAAGTTACATCAAACCCAAAAGGTATTTCAATTGAGTTAGTTGTATCATCTCGAAGTAAGATAAGGATAACGCTTCATAAAGATGAGTAATTTACCTCAAATGACAAATTATTTCGCATAGAATAAAGAAAAACTGAAGTATTCCATCACCTGCAACATTTATGCCAAAAAATACTTAGAAATTGCTTAACGCCAGTTGCCTACAATACTAGGGGGGTAGAAGCTGAGACTTACAAGCCAGTATTTCAGTTTGCTATTTTATTACAAAAAGTGCCACTTACCACCACTAATGTCAAGACGATATTTCACACAACTCTTTATTCCCCTGCTAGAGTAAATGCTCTAGCCGGATTTCTAAATCCCTAGCAAGTGGGCACGAATGAAGATGCGGTGCTTTTATGCATCTTCAAATTAGCGAAGTGTCATTTTCAAGTAAAGAGACGCGTCAGCGAAGCTCTCAGCGATAAATTGTATCTGGTTACATTGCACGAAAACTTCGCTACCACAACGCCATCGGAAAAATATATATATGTACACCGAACATAAATGACGCAAAAGAAGCACAGACTAGGAGGCATTTCAACATAAGGAAGATTATACAAGACAAATCTTATTGCACCCCACTATAGACGTTGGAAACGTTATAGTGAACCTCGCCCCCCAATTCTGGGCGCGTTACAGAAAGCTGAAGGAAACTCATTGCTCATGCTCGAAAAGCTTAGATTATAGCTCAGCAACATCTATCAAAGAAATACACAATAGATGAGTCTGCCTTACATACGCCCAAACGTGAGTGTTCATTAAATTACAAAGATGAGTGAAGTAGAAATGCTAGGAGCCGTATCAATTGCCAAATAATTTAACCTTCAGCAACTCTTAAGAAAGATAACGCTCTGCTCAGAGTCACTATGATCATGCAATCTTTGTTATCATATTTATTTGAATCGCCAACCTAATTGTTCTGCTGACTTCTAGTAAATTTTCCTAACTGGAGGTCAGTCTCCCCGGAAGTATGTACATCACACACAAGCGAGACCACACGCTAAAAGTTATGAATAAGACTTGACCTCGTGATATTTGAACAGAGTACAGAAGTACTGAAAACAGTGGGAACAACGCGAGGTACACTGCAAAACAACGCATGTTTTGATACGTACCCCCTCGTGGTATGGCCAGCTTCGTATAGTTAGTTATATATACAGGTATATATATATATTATTAACACCTCATTAATAGGTCATGCCTATCATCTCATTGGAAATGTTTTCAAAGCTATAATTTAGTTATGTCACAACAAAATAGAGCACAAACACTTTACATATTAATGCCAAATTGTATTGAGCATACACTCGCGAGTTCACGCAACTCTCGAAAGCAAAGATGTTCTACATGTACGTCATGATCTAAACAAGGTATTATTACAACTTTCTAAGAAAGCAAGGCATAACGAATTCTCTATCTTAGAGATGGTTTGCGATGTATCCTGATCAAAACTACGCTCAGGTGCATACATGAGATGAGTTATATTTCAGGAAAAAAATGCATTATACCATTAAACGATGCAACTCGCCTTCTCACACACTAAGAAAGACTCGTCTTTATCGATCTAGGAACCTAAACACTAACACAGAAGCAAGGTCCGACAGGGATGGAGTTACCACAACACGAGAGTCACGCACAGCGTTCATATCTACCACTAATCAAAAGAAGCTTTTATCGAAGCTTACCACTGACTGGTATTTTCGAAACAACAGTAGTGTGCTTCTTAGTGGCTCGTAATATTTAATAGTAAATTGATTCTGGTACTTCGAATTCCTCAGTAGTTCTCTACAATTTTTTTTTTTCAGAATTACTGTGCTAATGGAGTGACCTCAAAAGAGAAACTATGAGCGCACTACCGGGTCTGCAGACAAAAGAATTTACCCAAAATTGAACTACGAGACAGTGATGCGTCACCATTTAACTTTACAAAAACGTGCTCGTCAGAAACGTCGTACGTAATATTAAACTTGAACCAATACAGAAAACGAAGCTTAACTTAAAAGCAAATTGAAACGTGGAATCGAATGACCTCAGCAAGCTTGCAAAACAAAACAAACATTCACCACTAAAAGCCACTTCTTAAGTCGCGTTCATTGTCATCATACTAGAAACTAATTTCAAAGAAAAAAAAAAGCAAATCGAACACGCTGGTGGATTCTTTGTAATGATTGTAATTTTACATAACACATGTTTAAGACAGGGCTCAATTTATGTGATAGTAAGGAAATAAAGTAATTTTAGGAAGCAGCAGACTAGATAATCTGAAGAGAACGGAGAATCATTGAATAATAACAAATTTCGAAATTCTAAGGATAACTACGATACTAGACTTGAAAACAAGTGACTTCGACGTCCGAGAAATCTATGTCAAACAGACCAGCACAGTGAGGGAGACGACGTCATGAATTAATTACACAGGGCTACGTAAGCATGATACCTTGTACCAGTACCGATTCTAATAATAAAATGACCTACACTTCCAAGTAGACAACCAAGGAATTTTCGTTTCACTCCAGCCATGACATTAAAACCGAGGTGCCAAGTAAATTTATATTAGCTATAGTACATTTAAATCGACAGGTGAACAATGTACAAGACAGTTATATCAAGAAAGCATGTGTCTTTCAAGAGCATAAAAAATTAAAGTGCACAAAAGCAAATTAGACAGGAGTATCCAAATTTAAAAGTTCACTCGTCAACCAAGACATGTTAATGAGAAAGTAACACTAACATCGTTCGTAAGGAAATCGGAGACACACAAATGGTTAGGTATAGCCCATCTCTCAATACTTTCTTTTCAGAATTCAATGATTTCAACATTGCAACCCGTGCACGAAATTAAGGGTTTCAGACAATATTATTGGCCACAGAACAACAACAAAAAACAGCTCATAATTAGTTCCTGTTCTTAAGTCAAGCTCTACATATACAGAAACAGTCAGGCCAATTAACATGACCGCAAAACAGAAAAATCAAACTTTGAAAGGCAAAGACGACGTAATAATCTCAGAAATTCAAGCAAAAATCATTGGCAAGCTAAACTTCGGAGCAGCAGTAAACTACAATACGTCTCCCAATACATTAATTTCAATAGAGAAACTATTTCAAACAGCATACAACTTTTGAATAGCTAAATAAATCTAAAAGAGCCTTGAACTAGTTGTGTAATCAACAAGCAACATAACCAGGTTTCACTTCAAGGTATGGGAAAATATAGCACGACTACCTTTACTCTTCTGATCTCTTTAGTCGAGTTTTTCTCGTTTCTATAACTACACTACGCAGCAATCTCGGAGCAAGGAAAGAACCGTCACCAGCTGTCAAGTTCAAGGAGTTTCTCTTCACGGTGAAACATGAAGAACCTACGTACAAAAAATATATACGAGCTAGCTTGCAAAAAAGAAACGAACACAATCGCATAAAAAGATAGACAAGATATTAAGTGCTTAATTGTTGAAATCAGCAGCTGTACAAAAAGATACAACACATAGACGAAGGGCTGAACATGAAGGCAATTATTCTGAACACTGAATTTTTGGGAGTTTATGTGATAGTAGGGATACTTGTATTCCACAATAATGCGTAGTACAATTATTCTTATTGAAATTACTCTACTCGGAATAAACGCCGGTCGCTCAGTAGAGAGAAGAGAAAATAAAAAAGTTCTGTTTAACCTTGAAACAAAATCCATACCAAATTCTCTCACTGCAGTATGTCTTGCCAGTCTTAATTCAAGACTTATTTCAACACTGACGATGAAATGCTATATCATCACACCTCTATAACAACAGCTGGAGCCAGCTACCAACCTCCAATGAGTACGACGTCCCCTAGGTGCGCTTTGAAACAAAGCCCTATACACTGCAATTCATTCAAGACAACGGAGGGTAACCAGCACTTGCGGCTAAGACTCGTAGAACACAATGAACCTCATAAACCTCGTTCTGCTTTCTAGTGCCCTAACTGTACCGCGAGTCAGAAAATGAAGAGATCCCACTATTCAATACATAGCAATGAAGAAATATTCGAACGTCACTGAAATCAAGGAGGCATACATAGTAAATATGTCGCTAGCTCCTCAGCAAAAGTATTATAGAAAGCGAGACCTCAACATTTTACCAAACAAAAATGTCATGCGGACAAATTATGCCGTATCTGCAGCAAAAGAAATTTGTGAACGAAATTTAATGGGTCCGAGCAACTAATTTTAGTTGACAACTACGTCTTAAATGTTCAAAATTCAACAACAACATTATAAGGGCAGAAAAGAGCAAGAGTAGAATACATGACTATGGTTACAGAAACATAGCATGAAAAAGTACAGAACCAAGTTCGAACTTTGCGAGTGTTAAAATCAACGAACATATAAATAACTGGCTTTCACTAATAACTAAATGGAAAGAAACTTCCTGAATTTCGAACCGATGAAGAAAATTCAGCCGAGTAAAAAGCTTCCACGTAGCAGCTTAACGCTCGTAAAACTTGGGCTGCGGAAATAAAGCAACTGACCAACTTAACATGTAAGCAAAAATAACACTTCACATGCGGCTTAAAGAAGAGCTCTAGACACATCAATAAGCTTCCAATCAATGTGGTAGAGATAACAAACTGACTCAAATTTAAAATTTACAGCGTCAAATGAATAATAACCATTAATGATCTATACTACTTGGATTCACTAAAAACACTTTTAGGATAGAGTCTGAAAACGTCACGCAAAAAACAGCTAAGTTGTCAAAAGAAATAGTTTATACAGCTGCTTTGTGATAGTAGGGAAGATGCGTGCTTACAATAAAGTCATTACATAAATTTACTTAATGAGAATATGGTGAATGAAAATGTGCTCACTTATAACGACTGAAGTGTGTCGCTATTGCTCAGTCGGTGTGAACTATTTCGTTTATAGTAGCGGTCATCATTGCGAACTATTAAGATCTGTACAGTGATATTCAGTTGAAAATAAAACGTGCTATGAGCTATATAAACTTCAGTAGCCTACATAGGACCGGATGTAAGGAATCTACCATACTCGACTATAGTCACGAACTTGAAAACATCGAGGTGCATAGCAATAGAGATTGAACAAAGATATCATCTTAGCGCGAGAACGAACACAATAATGGGCACATGACGAAAGCATGACAGCAATCGCTGGCTGTTCTGATTTTTGGCGTAATGGGAAAACAAGCTGAGTTTTCGTAGCGGCACTGATGCTCTACCCAGGTAAAAAAATTTCATTTATTAACAAGTATTCAGTAACTGATCAATAATAACAGCATTTAATTCAATATCAAACTGAAAATCACTTTAAATGTTCCTTTGAAAAGATTAATTGAGAGGATTGTCAGGGAGTTGAAGATCTTCTCGTTTCAGTACATTACACAGCAGAACAAACATTATAAACTCGAGTTTTTAAAATTAATTCAAAACCAAGTGAGAAGTATCCCAGCCAACATACCTTTGCCTCTTCTCCTTCAATGTTTTGAAATTTAAATGCGCTCACATTAATTCAATGATTACCTCGTAGTGTTCATAAGATTCAATGTTTAGCAAGAGTCATTGCCTATGAAACACGCCTTCCGTTAGAGCAGAAGTATCTATTAAATTGAAGTGTTACGCAATTAAACTGACCATGTAAATTTAATGATCATGACCGGTTCAAAAGCAGTTTTAGGATATCTCCTCGTCACACCTGCCTCAAAATCAAAAAGGGGGGTTTAATGCCATAGTGATTAAAATACTTTTTCTAACAAAGTCTAACTGTCTCGAAAACTATAGTGGTTCCAGTAAAAGAACGTCTACGTTAGCACAACTGGAAAATGCATTCGAGTTACCTTCTGCATTAGAATAGATCAATGACCAGTTGACAATGATATGGTGCTAGGAAATCGAGTCAAAATAAAAAAAGCAAAGAAGTAAGAGGTGAATAAGATCAACAAAGCAATGTTAGCAAGGACAATTCTGCCTCCCTAACTCCAAAAAAGTACGGATTAAGTTGAATGTCGCCGCTGAACGTTACACAAAAAGGACACTATATTTCAAGCAAAATTATTCCACAATAAAAAAAATGAAGAGCAAGTTTAAAAATTCAATCAAATGGAAATCAATACTAGGCCAAATGATATTAACTTAAGACCGCAAGAAAAAGGTCATGAACATTTTATGAGACGATGAATTCGTTTGAAATCAAATGTACACACAGTATGCCATGGCAGAAAAGAGGAACGAGAGAGAGAGCGACATGTATGAAGAGAGATAGACTACCAGGAACTGAGTGGGGGATGAGTGTAGTGTTGCAACGGGGCTTTTGAGAGTTTGGCACATGAACATCTGGGGAAGGTACTACTCTTTCGGTTGGGTGCGGTTCAGCTCAAGAGCTTGCAGTTTCTTCCATAACTCTTCCCTCTCGCGATCACGCTTCTTCTCGCGCTGCCTCTCGCTCTTGTAGGAAGCGGTGAGCTCATCGAACAGTTTACTGTTCATCTCCATGAAAGTCTTTAGGACGTTGTAGACCAGCGCCACGATCGTTTGGTTCCAGTGCTCCTAGAAATTGTACACGCCGCTTATTATCAAGCAGCACTGGGATAGGTGCGAAGATAAAGAAATATTTCTAAATATTACATTCGCCTAAGCTGCTCTCAATGGGGCTCATTATAATGACTCAAATTTTACTATCACAGGATTTTTCACTAATTTTTATCGTATGGAAGTTTAGAGTCGATTGTACCCATGAAATTATTCTTCAAAATTAATCCAGTCTACTTCACTGATAAGACGCTAAGAAAAGATATAGCATCCTCATAAGTAGTAGTGGTGGTATCATAGCTTTGCGAAGGGCAAGGAAATACTGGTTGCTAGTATGGTGGGACTAAGCATCCTCATAAACGGTTACTTCTCATATACAACGAACACTGAGCTAACCTCTCCGCAATGTACATTTTTTGAGACACAATCGGTCCCTGCTTAAGCCGAGTAATTCCAATCCAAGTCTCATTTCTTTACGAGACTAATCTAAGAACTAACTTGAAAGGTATTGAGAATAACTACACAAGCTACTGTAACAGAGCTTTAGAAGGACGGAATTCAAGAACAAAAAGCTCAAGCATAATAGTGCTCATTTTGCGTCATAAGTAATCGTTCGTGAAGATGATTTAACATAAATATATTGTCGCCAGAAAACCGTGAGCCTGAAGTGAGAATGTATACCTGCTCATCTAATTCCAGCAGAAAATGGCAATAATTTCTTTCATATGAAAAAGTTTCCTCTAGCTGAGATAAAGAAACAATTAATTCATCAAGTCACATAACCTATCTACACTTCCATAAAAATCATGTAAAAAAATTAATACTTACAATTTAGAGTGACAATTATACATTGAAGAAGCAAACTTACGGGTAAATACAGAAAATTATTCTCGTCAAACTCTTGAGAAATTAACTTGAATATTGGTACTGCTAACTGCTACGTCCGACTTAGTTCACTCGATACAATGTTCAGTTTGTGAGAGCACATTGTCCCTGCATTAAACGTCCGTTAACCATTTTACTTACCTTGCTAATTCTGTAGAGAGCCGGAAACATGATGGGCAGGATGACGTTGGAGTTCTCTTCTATAAGGCTCATTATATATTCATTGTTCCAGAAGTACAGAGCTCGTTCGGCAACCTGAAAATTTCAAGTGAAAAATATCACTTACAATTTTCAAATAGCGGCCAATTACTAATACTCATTGCGCCCAATCTAATTTTTGGGGCAGCATTGATTTCATTTCCCTCGTATGAAGAAACTATAAGCTACCTAAACGAAACTAGTCGAATACACTTGATGAAAACCTTATTCTGAATTTTAAAAATCAACTAAGAAATTGGTATGGATATGGATATATATACAAATGAATACCAATACGCAATGGAAAACATCACTTAATATTGTCGGATTTCTTACATTACTGTTTACAAGCATAGAACCGAGAATGGATATAAAATTTCAGTGCAGAGTTTTCGGGTAAATAACAACCATCGTATATGAAATACCTAAAAGAATAGAGAAGTAAAAAATGTTTATGAATCAATACGTTCTTAAATGTTATATTTTTCTATCGTGACTGACCTTTGTAAAATACGAGTATATCTAATTTAAAAGATGGTGAGTTCCGAATGATTGCCAAGAATTCGAGGCTTCTCACAGGTGCGAGCTAGCCTTTCCAGTGTCATAACACAGATCCGAATCAGAGAAAAGATACCTAATTTTTATGCCAAAAGTACAAAACAAGGAAATTTATAATTGGGAACAACTCGATCGATTGGGACACTCCTGCACCACCATCATAATAGCATGGGCTCCATAGCCTAAGCGATGAGTGCTTGCCTTTTATTTAGATGGTTCTGCGTCCGATCCTAGAGCTTCCTTTGAGAAAGGAATATTAACTCAAATATTCCTAAACGTTAGCATACCAGATGGAATTTCCAGCATAAATTTCAAAGTACTACAACTTTTGTTCTAAAAATCAATAACGGAAACAGAGCGGCACACAGACAGCGAGACGCGATTTCATTTGACTCTCACCTGGAAGTGTGGACTGGAGACGCATTTAGATATCTGTTTAAAAAGGGGCTCTTGCACCTTACCAAACTGATTAGGTTCGATCACATCCAGGATTTCTTCAATTTCGCTTAAAAACATCACCTGTAAAATAAATGAAAATCTAGAAATTCGTTCATTAGAGCAAAATTTCCCAACAATGTCAAATTTAATTGAGTGAAACGACAATGTTCGGACAGGTTGGTAGACAATGTTCACTGAGGCTTGTGGAGAATCTTCAGAGAGGCTGGTGGACAATGTTCAGAGAGACTGGTAGACAATGTTCACAGAAGCTGGTAGACATTGTTCTGAAACACCTATTTGGGTGGTATTATTGAAGAATGTTAAGTTTTATACCGAATCTCCGAACTCAAATGGTGGGCAACCTACACATTTCATGTAAGAAATCATTTCAGGATAAACTGAACTCCATGCAAGAAGTCACTTAACGAAAGAATTCAGAAAAGAACATAACACTTACTATATTATGGCCTAAAAAATAAGATTGAAGCGTGTTACGACGTCAATAACAGAGTTCAACCAGCAATATTAAACTTTATTTCATAGAAAATCATGAAGCTGACACTTGCTAAAGAAATTAACTCAAGATATAGCATCGTCAATTTTAATTTCCAGGTAATAATACTAGGCTGCATAGCCAAAACATAAAAAAGGTATATTCAAACTTCGATCTCAAGTCTCAACATAACACTAGTTGCAAAATTGACCAATAGCTCTCATAGATAATACCACTCACAACTGCACGTTGACAAGCAAGTCCCACAGCTGACCGAACAACCCAAGGCTAGAAAAAAAGGACAATTTTTGGGCAAGGTAATCTTGGTAGGAAAGCAAGCAGGTCTCACCTCTTTCTGGCTGCATGTCTTAGGCCAAATTTTAAGAAGGCCTTTGATCACAGGCTCGGTGAGAGTGGGATCTTTTTCGAGGAACTGCACGACGCAGTAGGCGAGCTGGGCGTGGTACAGGCTCAGGCACTTGGCCTTGTGCAGGGGGATGAGCACCTTGATGAGGAACTGCTTGTGCTCCGCCTTCAGTGGCAAGGCAAACCCATTGATGATGCTGCAATAAAGAAGAAAATCACTCAAGTAAAATACTGATGTGATGCTTTTCTTCATTCCTCCACTCATCACACTGGAATTTAAAAATGGATCGTTGACAATCACGATTCATGCTTGATGCCAAAATCTCAACAAGTATAACTACTATAATACATCAAATTAACCGGTAATGCTATATATCCTATAACGGTAAGTAATACACTAGCATGTAAAATCAATGTTTTGATAAACAATTTAACTTTTGCTTTCCTGAAGAGTGCAAAAATGGCGGACTCTGTTTGTACGTGCATAAAATTAATACTTTGTTTAAAGTAATAGTGAAGTAGTCCGGGGAATCAATTATGTACATCGACTTCCTCGGATCATCAAGGCTTCAAGTATTATTGTTCCTATAATTTTTTTAGCACTTTTATCAGCGTGACAAAACATTCAAGATAGAACAAAGCCTCACCGCAATCAGAGCGATCTGAATAAAAAAAAATTAGTTTAAGACAGGTTTCGAACAAAGGGGCCGGCACACGCAAAATTGTGTCTTTGGTATCAACAGTTCAGAACTACTGGCGAAGTAACAGCAAAGCCGATGGGATGATCCCACTATACAGGGTGGGCCACAAAACTAATTCCTTTTTTCAAATACCTTTAACTCCTAAACTAAAGGCCGTAAGTTTTATTTTCATCGCCATTCAGGATTTTCCTCAGGTTAAACCATTCTGCATTGATAGGAATAGTTCACGAACAGATGAACGATAGTGAGAGTCTTCTTTCTTTTGCCTTCAAAAGCTGCAATGACACAAAAAGCTACCAACAAATGTGCCAGCAATTCTCAGAGGTGTTCCCTGAACATTCGCCCCCAACTAAATTAACCATGTATCGTATTGTCCACAAATTCAATGAACAAGGAACAATCCTCAATCTGAAAAAGGGAAGAAGTGGAAGAAAAAAATGTGCTAGAAGTCAAGAACATATTGATATGGTTTCAGAGATTATCCAAAAAAAAAAAATGTAGCTTTTAAAGATAAAATGTGCTGTTCCTCTGTCAGTTGCATCTTGAAGGCATCACACTTGGATTGAGAATACTCACGTCACGTTCACTTTAAACAGGAGATCTACTCTATCATGTCTAATGCTAGTATTGAATTTTTTTGATAATGAATTTCATCGTCGCAGGCCTTAAGAGCGTCTTCAAATTCCGGACAAAATGCATTTCGAGAAACTTCCGCATTAATGCTGACCAAACGTTTCGTCATTAAGCAAAAAAATTGTTATGGTTAGATGCAGAATTAAATTCTGCATCAAAAAAAATAAGGTTAAGAATATTAAAACAGGTCTAGGTTTTTAGTTTATACAAGCACTCTGTATACTTTTTGTGAGATATACAAATTTTTGGGCCACCCTGTATAATCATTTTGGTAGGCATGGATTGCTTTACTGGACTCAACCTTTTAGCTTTTGGGTATTCAGACAGCTGTTGAGCTTTACTCCTCTTGTAGGGTGATAGCTGTAAATCCTTCTTCAGCATATTTCGCAAGGTATCACAGCTAACAGGCCTATGAAGCGAGTTTCCTTGATGCTTCTCCTTAGATCACTCCGAATTTTTTCGTATTTTTAATCTTTTGGGTGTTTGAACAGATCGATTTTGAGTACTTTTTGTTATTGGTCGATGCGATCCTTTCTCTTAATGCGATTCAAAGCCTTATCAATGCCTGACCTTCTCACACAAACCTTGAAAAATCTTATTAGTTTTCTTGGTTCCTTTCCTGTTTTACACAGGGTGTCTTAAAAAAATGTATGCTTCACTTACGTGTTAATAAAATGGACCCCAATGAACAAATTTTATCAAATTAGGTCTCATTGAATACAGAAATTTATTTCATATCACACCATTGCAGAAGTTTTGCAAATTACGAAAAGCTTTGCATTTGGGAAACATTAATGCGGTGACAACTCGAAATAAATTTACTGTAGTCTGGAATCCGAGAACACTAATTCATAATGAAAAATAAATTTTAAGAATAACTCTAGATAAGATATTGGACCTTAATTATCGTAATCTGATTAGAAATGTTTTTATTTAGGCTTAATCCAGTCTTTTCAAGATGCAACTAACAAAGGAGCAGTGAATTTTTCTAGTTAAGAGTTACTATCAAACAAAAAGCTACCAACAAGTGTGCCAGCAATTTTCCGAATCTTTTCGCGGAAGAATGTCTCCAACTAAATTAACCTTGTATCGTATTGTGCACCAATTCAATGAAGAAGAAACTGTGCTCAATTTGAACAAAGGAAGAAGTGTAAGAAAAAGAAGTGTTAGAACTCAAGAAAATGTTAATATGGTTTCAAGAATGCTTCAAGGAAATCCAAAAATTACGCACCGAAGAAATAATTGTTTCCGAGTATAAAGCTTTCTTTAATTTGAACAATTTCTGCAATGGTGCAATACAAAATGAATTTCTGCATCCAAAGAGACCAACTATGATAAGTCGGTCCATTGGGGTCCATTTTATTGGCTCTAAAAAGTGAGGTACACATTTTCTTGAGGCACCAGGTATAGCTCACTAACAACTTCGCTAATTTTGCTCATAATTATTAAGCATCGATTTCTGAAACAAAAACATTCATTATACTAAGGTAAAAATTCAACCAATGCTTCTCAGAAAATCCCTATTTTACATGTTGATATTGTTCAACGATAATACATCAAGAGTGTACACCTTACTTTCTTAAGCAGTACATTAAACAAAAATGTCACTATCTCTTCTTATTCGTTTGCACGCTAAAATTTCGAGCCTTGCAACAGACAAGGGCACTGACGAGTAACACGACACTGGCTACAACCAAGTGTCCGCTCACATGCTGGGGGTAAACAAAGACGCGCACGTGCTGCACGAGAAAACCAAGTGAACAAGCAAGCAGTTGAGCAAGGTCAAGTTGAGGGAAAAACCTCGCGAAATCTAGAAGTACCTGCTACACTCTACCCCTCACTGTCACAAAATTATTAAGCTTTGACTTTGGTAAGCAATTAGGCAAAGGCGAGTGCGTGAAATAAGTCAACATTTCAAATTCATGAAGAAATTTAGGTAGTTCACGGAGCTCAATTTCGAAGTGATTTTTAAAATTATGTTAGTTCAACTCGTGTTAATTAACATGCAAATTACGGGACAAAGCAATGAGCATTACAGTGCAGTAGTTAATTTGGTGCACATAGCCGCATATGCGTCAATGTTAATTACACAACGATTAAAGACCTTTTCATAAATGTACGTCACCAAAAAACGTTTTGAGGCTTAAGCATTAAGCAACTCATATTTTGATGTTCGATACTCGAAACTCTTCCATAAACTCGTGATACGAGATGAAAATTTATAGCTAAAAGTTTTCAAACCCGAGTGATTTGACAATTTTAACATTATTCAAGTATAACTACTGATTAGTGAAGAGCGCATTAATACTCGTAATATAATTCTCATTTCAGCAAAATTCCACACAATTGTTACTAGAACGTTGAAAAGATATAGTGGGAAAAGAGAGCTAACGTGCACATTTTCTTGTGCCTATATAATCTGGGTACGAATATCCAACATATATTGAGGCTACATAAAATCTTGCACTTTCTCACTCTCTATCTATAGTTTCACTCCATTGCTATCGTGCGTTACATAACTATGCCCTGCCGCTTCTCTAATATTCGCTGGCATTATTAACCTGTTTAAGGTCACCGCCCAGGTGGCCGGTGTTGCATTCACACGGTATGTGTAATCGGCAGCGACCGTGTGAATGCAACAACCACACGGACATCATATGATGTCAATACTCGTTAACAGGTTAAACAAAAGTAAAACTACATAGTAGTGCGACTCCAAATCCAGTAGATTAACTGATTGAACATGACAAAAATTTATGTGAATTCAACAGGCAGGTCAACGAAAGCACTATGTCTCTTTTGTACAATACACGGAGTACTTTTAATTTTGAGGAATGAAATAGAAACATTACAGAAATTTAGTGTAAGAATTTAAACACGTCCTCACTGAGCTTCCACTCCGTATTGACATTGATAGAAACTGAAAATTTTTCACACCAGCACAATAAAATAAATTATTAGTTCATTAGTTAGTGTAAAGTTTGCTAACCACATGGAAAGCAACTGCAAGAGAGTAAAAAGAGGGACCATTTAGTACGGACTTTAGAAAACGTAGAATCTATGCATAGGTGTGTTCCCACACAAGATTCTCTGAGCATGGAAACAGCTAAAAAAGAAAAAAAATCAAGATTCGAAAAAAAAATGGAAAGATAATGAATAACCAGTGACGAAGACATGAAAATGAAAAGAAGCAAAGCGAGCACGCTTAGAAGTCCTGAAGACTTAGCTAGAGCTGGAAGTAACCTAACAGTGTCCCCCTGAAGACGATTATCACCATAGTATACTATAAACAAACTTAACCCTATTGCCTATGGCCTATCCTATGCCTCTTAAGGAGTACGACAGCAACAACTGTCCGCTAAAAGAAGGAAGATATTTTAGTCATAGAAAATAAGAAAGTAACAAAGCAACAAGGTCTCACCTGCCAAGAATCTCCAGCAATTCACCCACGCCGTTGAAGTGTTCTGTTTCATATATAAACCTGAAATAGAAGAAAACACGTCAATATAAATGTGAAAATATGAGGAGCCAGTACATGGAAGAACAATGCTTCTTACTAATGTTACCGAAAGTGGAGTCACCAGACGTACTTTCAACAAGCGCTGTGATTTATGACGAATCCTTTGTTACCAAATTGTGTGACTCAGGTCTATTATGATATATGTATTCCATGGAATTCATGGATATTTTTCATTACGTCCATTAGACACTGAGGGTACACAGAGGCAATGGAAGAAGGAGCCGTCAGAAAAAATAGAAATTTCTATCCTTGTTAGAGATGGAATGAAGAATGACGGACACAAAATGAGAAAAGTAGGTATACTATTCAAAGCAACGGCAGTGAGCTGGTACAAGAACATGAAAATCCCACGAGTGCGCTGTTATCTTCGTACAATATGATACGGTTTGTACAGTGCATAAGCTAGAAGATTCCTCGTAGTCGCGAGAAGACTAAATGAGTTTAACATGAGATGCCACAGATGTAGGGCGAGTCTCCTACATCACTGCATGAGGTACAGATCTACAGTATCCGAATGGAAGTAGAGAAATTGGTATAAAATATTGTCAAAATGTGACACAGAAGTAACTCACCTAAGAAATATATTGTTGATCTGTTTTCTGATAAAGGCTCTGAGGCCGAGAAACTTCCCATATATCCTGTGCAGAACGGTCTTCAAGAAGTCCCGCTCACGAGGGTCCTCGCTGTCAAACAACTCCAACAGCTGCAACAAAAGCAGGTATTCAGCACACACCAAAATTCGGCATGGATTTCAAAGCAAATTGTAGTGAACCAACAGTTACCATAAACCATTTCAGGTCCAGGCACACTGAAATTTGAAATTAATGAAGAAATTAATAGGGTTGGAAGTGCATGAAACAAAAACATAGTTCATAACCTAAACTTACAGGGTTCTCTGAATGTTCACATGGAGCTTCACGAGGTAGGTACTTCTGCATTATTTATGGAAGGCAAGAAATGAGTGGCCAACAAATAGGTACTCACAAGCAACCCTTTCATACTGAATTGAAGAAGCTAAGACTAATTTTTATAATGCATTAGTTCATACTATGAGCACCAGGCTTATGACCCTACATATTTAAACATTACTTAAAAGAAGCATATTTTAGATTCATCCTTCAAAAATTTGATCTTTCTAATATATTTGCTAGATGAGAATGATGAGGTTCAAATACACATTTTAGAATTATATCCACACATTTTACACATGACAGGCCTTACTCCTCAGATCACCTCTTATTTCTGAGGCAATAAAGTATATGACCAAAGAATCCACTAAACTTACCTGCAAGACAAACTTCTGGTCAATGACCTTCTTTCCTATGGCAGGCTGGAAGTCTGGACTTTCCAAAAAGCGAAGAAAGAACTCGTAGACCAGTTGGAGGTGCGGCCACGACGCCTCGAGAGTGGGATCATCTTCTTCGGGGTCAAAGTCAGGATTATCCGAAGGAGGCAGAGTGCGGAACAGGTTACACGCAATCTGCACAACCAAAGCATACTTTTTAGACATCTGATGGTTAGAGTTTAACATGAACCACTAGGGAATTAACTAAGTGTTCCTGTGGAGCAGAACTCAACATGGCTATTAAAAAAAGAACACAATCCTAATCAGAAAGGTAACACGCAGCCAATAAATTCAAGTACAATAATGTGAATATGACACATTATCACCCATGACATTACAATCAAACCTGTAAAATTCAGCTGTACAAAGAGTAACAGCACAACCATCTCTCACACTTACAAAATGGCATTTCAATTAGAACTTACCATAACACAAAGTAATCCTTTGTATGACTTTTATAAAAAAAAACAGGGTTGGCAATAAAATGCCCTTATATAAAATTAAGTAAAAAAAAAGTTTGATTTAGAATTTTCTTTTTTGAATTTAAATGCATTTTTAAACTAAATAAATGTTCAATAAATTAAGAATGACTGCAAAAAAATAGTAAATGAACCTATATCTGCATTCCAAGTCCTTGATAGCATCACATTTTTAGGAAACAATCAAGTCACAGACACCAAATAGTGTAACTCTTGCAAGAAGGGCAAAATTATAACATGCTATGAAGGATTAATGGCCTTATGCTCACACATAAAGTCTCACATGTGATGTTATATGCAATTCTAATTGTCATGAAGATGACAGATAAATTTTGAACCTTGTTTTTACTTTATGACTTCATAGGTGGAATTATTTGTTGATGAAACAAACTGCTAAACAGCATCCAATTTACATTTTTCCTTTCAAATTTCAAGTGCCTAAACATTAAACAAGCTTTCATGCCTTTTCTGCACTTAGTCTGTTTCTGATATCAGACCAGGCTGAATGTAGAAAAAATGCACTCCGTGGAGTCTAAGCTGCTAGCATAAGCAGAGGTTAGACAATACAGTGACTTAATAAATCACTACGAGGGTTCTGGCTGTTACTCTAAGAAACTTTAGCCTGCTTGAGGCTGATTAATTTTCACTATTTTTGGAGTGTCATTGTTTCTGAAGAGTTTATTTTTCAAAAACAGGCAGACAGGGCCTGATATAGGTATAATTTTTCAATTTTAAGTTGTTAGAGAGGCCACGTACTGTTTAGGAATCACTACTAACAGCAAAACCTATAATTCAAATTCCAAACATAATGAAAGACAGGAGTCCTAGAATATGCACTGATTCAAGCAATATGATAAATCCACACATGAGTACACAGCAATAAAATAAACAAGAGCAGCAAAGGACAATCAGTCAAATGGAACACGAAACCAGCAATGTGGGTTTGAAAGGAAACTCAGAAATGATATCCCAAAGGTCTAGCTACAACAAAGGTAACCTATGGAGACAATGGGATTCTCCTCGGGGTATTTCTTCCCATAACATATGTTAGGCTCACATAGCTCAGTGGCCTAAAACTATGGCCCAACCATTGCCCTTTCAAGACAAAATGTTGAGGAAATACAAAATACCATACAAAACTATCATTTAATGAAATACAACAAACCCAGAAATGAGTGGTCTTAAAAAACCCATTAACCAGAGTTTGTCTAAGTAAAATCCTGAGTTTTCAAACCCCCAAAGAAACTGGCTGAAATTCACCTGCAGACAAACACCATCTTGCAAACTCACCATCGCAATGATCTCTGGATACACAGGCTCGGTGAGCACACCACGGCCTGCCGTGATGTAGTCCACAAGCTCATTGAGAGTTGAGCGCTTTGTTTCCTTGCCCTTGAGGTCAGCCACTGGGTCCAGGAAATCAAATCCAACACAACATTGCCGTAATTTACGTAGAAACAAGTCCTCCTGCTCGCCTCCCGGAACATCTGCAAAACGCAACATTTCAGGGCCATTAGGAGCTGGAGTTATGGACAGTTGAATTATTATAATGGGTATAAGATTTGCAAGTAAGTTTGGCATACTCTAGGCATTTGCCTATTTTCAGATTAGAGTGAATCAGTGTACATGCAATGCAACCTTTTTCACATTTTTTCCTTATAGCAGATTCAGTTCTATCAATAAAAATCTTGACAACCAGCTAAAAATAATCTCAAAATGAAATTTTTTTGATGAATTGAGAAATTTTATTATCTGAAAATTTATCAGGAAACAGCTTCATTGTCTGTCCTGTGAGCTCACTCTAGTCACTCCTGAAGGAGCTATGAGTGAACTTTCTAGTATCCTTCACTCATAAGCGTCTGCATCAGTTGCACATGTGGAGCTACACAGATACCTACAGTACACATGTGTTATATCATTTACTGAGTAAAGTTCAACTTATTTACAAGGCTGAGCAAGATCAACTTATTTAACAAAGCATTTAGTCTACCATGTATACATCAGGTACATTGCAATGTTACTGATTCAAATGATAATACATTTCTAAATGTTCTCAATCACAGTCTATATACATCAACAGAAAATTTATTTCATGCAGAAAACTTTTTGTCAATTTCTTTCATTTCCTCATCTAATCACAGTTGCTAGATGAAGGAAAATTTCAAACTTCAAAAAATAATCCAGAAAGCATAATACCAATGACAAAATACATAAATTTCCCACACAGTAATATTACAATATTAATGACTAATTGAGGAGCAATGAAATTACTTTTCATATAAAAGCCTGAAGTTCTGAATATAAAAAATATAAAAATTCCTCCAATGCATATAACACATAACATAAATAATCTGAATATTTATCTATTTTAATTCAAAGAGAGGAGCAATCAACAAATATATCTAGGCTTGTAAACATGGAACATTTTCATCATTTACACGGGAATATTTTCAAGAATAAAATTGAAAACTTTTGTGCATTTAATATTGAGTGCACTTAACTAATAGCATATTGGTAAACATCCTATGAATTTGGGTCAGATACCAAAAAATAAATAATTGGAAGAGCCTATAGGGTAGGTACCTTTTTATATCTATATTCTGACAAGAATTATCTGAAAAATACAAGTTTCAAATTTTATTCAAAATTAGAGTAAGTATTTGACAGTCAGGAAACATTATATACTAAAACTTTTTGTTTGTAAAACATATCAAATTAATATTGATGAAATTATTAGGTTTTCAATTTTTAGCATGACGATTTCTAATTAAATATTTGAAAATTTACTAATTTCCCAATGTCTACACATGAAAAATAACTTTGTATTGATATTTTGTTTGGATTTTTGTTTGGATCACAACCCCCTTCTTTTTCATCTATGATGTGATATTCTCCACAACCTTCCAAGAGCATTTGGCTCACCTAGAGCAAGTACTCTTTTTAATCCAAAGCTCTGGCCTCAAAATCTCCCTCAAGAAATGTCATACTTTATTCACTCCTGTTTCGTCAATTTCTTATTTTTGTGTTTATTACAGCAAAATTATTTTAGTTCTCTCATTCTTTGAAGCTCTGCCAATAAATATCTGAGTTAATATCTATTACAGATTATTATCTAAGGAATGCCCATATCATTCTCATTCTAGGAGTTAATTTGTAACATCCTCAGTTGCACTGGTAAGTTTAGGACTATCCCTCTCCAAGTCAATGCAAGCATTTTAATCATGATTGGTATTAGAAAACCCACCAAAAAAAACAACTGAAAAACAAACTAACAACAATTTAGTGTTTTTTCATATTTTAGTGGGTAAATATATGATTTTTTTATTAAAGCATAACAATGCAGGTAAACTGAGGAAATACATGACACAGTTACCATTTCATATTTTTTATTGCATTCACTTTCAAGTTTAACTATAAAATGCTTCTTTGACAGATCACCTATCATATACATAATGCTTTTTTACATAATAGTTAATGCATCAAAATTTTAAATAAAACCTAAAATTTTGAAGAAAATTGCACAATACGCTAACTACAGAGAAAAAATTCTCTGTTATCCTTGACACCAAAATTGAATTTTACAATAGGCTTTGTTTGGGTAGTTGAACATTCAATATTGTAGCTTTATTACCTTTGTTGCATTGCTCTAGGAGGGCAGTCAACTTATGAGTCCTCAATCTTGAATGATCATTCTGAACTGCTACTGACATTTGTACAAAAAAAATCATAACTTGAGAGATGCTCTTCCACACTGCATTGATAGTGGCTGCATGATAACACAGTGAGTTTTATTGACTATAGAAGTTAGCCTCCTAGTCATCTGTTTTTAGCCTCGCATGTCTGCATATTTTAACATGCTTCTTGGCTTTTCTGCCCCAAGCCTGTTCTGATTATTTAAATTCCATTTCCTTGGTCCTAATTTTATAACAATTAGTTGAAATATGCATTTCAATTTCATGACTGTTGATGAACATTTGTCAGGTTCAGCCCTAAAAGTGAAGAAAAATAATTAAACCCAAAAAACAAACCCTAATAAAATAAATCTAAAAAATGAAATCCAAAAAATACAGTAAAACCCTCCAAAAAACGGGTGGATTTTGTTTTTCTACAAACCTGGGTTTTATCCAGCCCTGATTTTATTGCACTTGTGTTGTATTATTTTTGTGTGTCAAAAACTGCATTGAGTAGCAAGAAGACCTTGACAAAATCTACCAGTGGGTGCAGTCAAACAACATGGAATTCAACAAAGGCAAGTTCAAACAGATGACATATGGAAAGCACCCAGACAACAGGTTCTCACAAAAAAACAAAGGAATAGGAAAAAGCTCCCTTAGAGAGATGGGTGTCATTGTCAAGGACAACAGACAATTTCAAGAACATATTGACCTAAGTCAAGAAATGCCAGCTCTAAATTGGCTGGATTTCAAGAGTCTTCAGGACACAAGAATCGAAATATACTTTTGCTGTTTAGGGTGCTGATCTTAACCATGGCTGAGTACTGTTGCCAATTATGGAATCCAGTCATCCGAGAAAATATGAGCTGGAAAAAGTACAACAAAGTTTCATGGCAAAGATTCATGAGGTTCAAGGGCTGGATTACTGGGAATGCCTGAAATTTCTCCAGCAAAGAAAGGAGATATACCTTATAATCTATACGTGGAAAACAATTCATAGATTAGTACATTACTTCAAAAACAAAACCATAAGACTGTGCACAAAGCAGCACATTCGTTTAGGCAAAATGTGTGTTGTGCCAACGTTTATTGCAAGTGCAGCTGGCAGCTTTTGGACTAGCAATGAACAGTCATTCTCTGTAATGGGACCCAGGCTCTTCAACTCTGCCAAAAAATCAGAATTCAATGATTCTCTGGATAATTTCAAGATGAAGCTGGATAACTTCCTACTAACTATCCCTGATAGGCCTCCCTTGCCTCACTATCATCAAACAGCAGAGGGATACGGTCTCATTCAACAGCTCGCGGATATGCAATGGCCCACCATGCACACAAAGCAGCAGCACCCCAGTGTGGCCCGGGTGTGAAAGCCCAAACATCTCTAAGGTACCTAAGGTAAGGTATCCAAGGCTTGACATTTATAAGATTGATATTATTCAGTTCTTCATTTCCTTGCATCAAATTGTACTAGTTTATTTAGTAATTTGAGTTATTTCCCTTCTCTGTGAGTAATAAATTTCATTTAATGTTCTCATTCTAATCAAGTTAGATGAGTGTTGTGTGGTATTTATTAAACTATTTCAAACTACATGATGTGCATTAGTTGAGTAATATCTGGTGTAAACACAATTTCCCATCTTCATTAAACAAAGTATTGGAACTACTTTACTTGCTTATGCTTTTAGCATGTATTGTTATGCTCTGTCAAGTAGAAGACATCCTCCCATGTACAGGAGAGATCCCTAAATATCTCGGGTTTACTTCTTTTGGTCTCCAGCCACTTAGTATAGGCAATTAAACCTGAGTTTTTTTAATTCCTTCCAGCAATGTTCCGTCATCACCTGTCCATGCTCCAAGAGTTCATCTTGAACTTTTTATTCTTGTAAATTTTCCTCCTATATATCAGTACATATACACATTCCTAGGGTACCCTTTTCTAGGGCTTATTATATGTGTGTTTCACATACTATGGTTTAACTTATTTCCTTGATTACCTCATTGTATAGTTGAGGTTTTCCAAAAATCGGTTTGCAATACCTGATGTCAACTTCAGTATGACATATTTCTCAATAGTGAATTTGTAATTAACAGTTTCATTTTCCTTACTAATGGTTGTTGTCAGATCCCTTAAGAAAGCAGATAAATTTATCTCACCTGCATGAAACAAGCAACAACAATTTTGTGTATGGTAATGCACTGCATATGTAACTTCAGAACATAAATTAACCCTAAACTTTTCCAAGTACTAGCTTAATGTTCTTGGTTACTGCTTTTACTTTGACATTTTGATCAAATTTTTCATGCAAGGAAAAATCACAAGCAGCTCCGATATTTTCCAATGTATTTCAGATCATTCGAGCTTCATAACACCAGGAATTTTTGTTTATTTGCATATCTTTTCTTTGTTGGTTTTTATCAAAGTTTTCTTATCCAGAAACTATTTAGCATTTTAAGAGTATACAGACTGATTAATTGATTAGTTAAAGGTATACCAATGATGCTCCTACAACACTCCACACAAGATCAGCTATGTTTGATAAGGGGCCTCTAATACGCATTTCTTTATAACAAAAACTGACGATCGATTTATTATAGATTTTACCATGCATGATAAAATTAAGTGGCACAGGTGGTCCAAAGAATGACTCGTATTCCACAAGTGGCATGCCACTGGATTGTCTGCAGTTTACAATTGCTTGTCTCAATTCTTTTCATACATACAGCAGGCAGGCGCAACCCATAGCCCTTCAAGATGACAAGCATTATTATTTTTAATTAGTCTAGCATAGACCTTAGCACCTGAAAAAATCAAAATGGCAGCCCTGCATCCAACTGTTCAGCTCTGAAATTGCTTATAATGATAAGTAGACCATCATTACTTTGAGCATATGAAACAGTTTTTATCTTTCTATTAAAAACCCCCACTATCATACTAATTGCCATAAATAGTAATACATGCACTAATGGGACAGCTGTAATTGCCATAAATAGGCCACTAAACATATCAAATTCTTATCGTCTAAAGGAACCCAAATTTTTTATTCAATACAATACAATATGACAGTACATATTTTGGTTAGCATAGTTTGCAACTAGTTGACTTCTAAGGACACAATGAGGATCAGCTGAAAAATTTATTCATTTTAAGAATAAATCATTGTAAATCTAGTTATTTTTAATCAAGATGCATACCTATACCACTTTTGAAAATAAAATGGATGTTCAATTCATCACCTATATTAAACTTTTTTCATTTAGTGTCACTGCACTTCATGAAAGGCAGAAATTCTTCTTTTATTTTGCACAGTAGGCTTAGATAGAAGAATGCTAGAAACATGTTGACACCAGAGAGGAATCAAACTTGTTTTTCCACTTATTTTTCATGCATGCAGGAGCATACAACATGATTACACTCAAGACCTAAAGAACACCCTTAAAATATTTATTCACCTATATACAGACATACATAGAGTACAGCACATTTTACCTCTACACAAAACTTGTCCATTTTTGCAATGAATCAAGATTCAATTTTTATCCTCACAAATGTGAATAAGAATGATGGTTGATTTTAATGTCTGAAATAATGTTGGAACAGATGCTGTGTATGACACACAAAAATATGAAGCTGTTGGAAATGAAAATTTCCATGCTATTTGCAGATGAAACTCTGAAGAAGCAGGACATTACTTAGTGGTTGTAGCAGATAGTGCATCAGTCTAGACATGGCCTGCATTTTCTTGACATCTTACTCTTTCTACATTGCAGCAGCTGCAATCCTTATTTTCTTGTATGTTAGTTCAAATTACTTCTAGCCCAGATCCATTTCAACAAGTTCACTAAACTTTCTTTACTCTTTGTATTTGAAAACTATTAGAATCCTTTAAAAATACTTTCAACAGCAAGTTAGTTAGGCTCTGATTTGTTAAATGTTGGCTGTTGCCCATAAAAATCTTGAGCTTGTGCCCTAATAATATTACCTGTCTATACTTTAAATCTCTGGGCAAGAGAACTAACCCTTTTATACATTGAAACAGCTTTATCTGCCTCTGGAATGAGAAATGTTCAAAGTAATTTCTGGTTTTAATAAGGCAACAAGTTAAGAAAATGGTGAAATTTTGGAGTTTTATTTTTCACTCAAAAGTTTCATCCAAATAATATTTTATACCTCTTCAGAACTCAAGCTGCGTTGCTATCCGAGTCTCCTTGAGTGACTTTCACCCACTCCTAATCACTGAAGTTTTAATTGTTATCATTTATGGAAACCTCCCTCCAATGAAGAGTTTGATCATCCTTCTACATGGCTCAAGCTCAAAGAATGCTCCAGCCTGTATATTATTTGTTTCTACAGCCTTAATTGCATCCTGTTTTGTTGATACCTAATAATTATGATGCACTCCTAAGCTGTTATTAGAGAGCTCCAAATGGCAACTCGTCAACTTTGGCAACATCTCAATTGTAATTTTAGAGTCTTTATATATCAGGTTGTAACAGAGGTTTCGTAAATTTTTTTTAATTTGAAATAAAGTAAAAATCCTGTTAAATATACATTTACTTAGTTTTCAACATAGTCACCATTTTTATTAATTACATTTTCCCATCTTGCCAT
>VOMN01032615.1:0-13690 GCA_014899125.1 Orchestia grillus | reverse complement strand
ACCTGAGGCTGTGGTGTGGGCGTCGTGAGTGAGGCGCCGACCCCGATATCGGCCATGCACGTTCTGGACAGCGTCTGCTTTTCAGCCGTCGGTAGGAGTCCTAAATTAGCCTTAATTATTGATTAAATTTTGGCTGCATCGTAAACTCTCACCGTTTAGGATTTTCTCATTAGATTTTATGGTAAAATGATAATTTAAGCTTACGAGTAAGCGTAGGGGCAGTTAAGAATTAACTCGACAGAGTTCGAGTTCATTTTTCTCAAGTGAACTTTACTGTGCTGCTGATCCTTACGAATTTTCATGTTCGCTAAAAGGATATCCCTCAAATTTAACCCTACTTCTAAGTTCATTAAACCCATTCTTCGACACAGGCCTGTTAATTCTTTTTAACCTAATTATTTTATGTCAACTTCGGGCTAGCAAATTCGGAGAATTTTCCATTTCGATGAAAAAGCTTGCTATGAGTTCACTCATCTTTCCTTGGTCTATCCCGGTATATTAAACCGACCATTTCCGAGTGTACTCATCACTATAACAACTACAAAAGTCACCTGGAAATAGCGCGTGTTCATCAAGAAACATGCAGAGAAGGGGGTTAAATTTGTAATTTAATTTCGTACAGTTCCAAGAAGACATTAGGGGCCGTCTCACAGGTGCGGCTGAAGCGCCACAGCAGCGCCCGGCCGCTCGGGCGCCTGCCGCGCGGGGGGACATTTCTGGCGTACCAGTTTTTGGAAATTGACACCTATTACTGTTTTTTGTATGTTTATGTATTTGACTCAGTCCGTTTAGCAACAAGATTAGCGTTTAACCGTTTGTGTGGGTCTTCAAGGGTTAAACAGTATAAGTGTGCGCTCATATTGCTATCTGCTCAGTTTTTTTTTGGAATATGAGAGGACGAGTAGCTTCTACTCGTTGTATATCAGCTGACCTTGGACACTTATTTCCCTCTGAGGCAACAACAGGTACCGCAGCTGCACTAGCTAGTTGATGTACTCAATTGTAAACCTCGATGTCATTATTTTTTCCTTACTGGTTAGAGGATTCTACGCATTGTGTCGTAAAGTTTTTACGCAAGTTTTTCATGTTTTCTGTCCAATCGTCGTTGAGTTCAACCACTTGATTTAGAAGCTCTTAGTCACCACAGGAAATTTCTCCCTTGGCTGTTGGGGTGAAAGAATTACGCAGATGTGGCACGTAACTGCATATTGAATTTTGTCATCCAGCTCGTGATGGACATGAAAAACTCATAACGTTACTTACACTTAATGACATATAGATGAAAATATATTCAGCGTGTGATTGGTGACCATAAAGGTATTTTTCCTTGATTTGTGTGCACAGAACTTAATCTGAGAATCACCCTTATCGGGGCAAGGAAACTCGAAAATAATCGATCGATTCTCTCAGTTGTCAAGACTCTCAGGTAGACCTGCAGTTGTAATGTAGAAGTACCTTAGACCTCCGTATTTTGAGTTCATTAAATATTCACAACGCCTCCGTCATTTGATGCTTGAGACAGGCAAAATGGTAAAGAACGTTAGATACTGCACACCTGCACTTCCCATCCGTTAGTTGAGGGCAGACACCCTTCAATCGTACGCTCTGTAGAGTGACAGTTACCAAAAGCATTTTTTGCCCACGTTTCTCTCGTGAACAACTGACAAACAGTTGTGTATACTTCAGCAGCCTCCTGAGTGTAGTGTGTACTTGCTGTTGATCGGCAGTGTACTAAATTGACTCGCGCCCGTGCGCAGTGCTTGCACATGTAACGCGTGCGAGACGCGGTATCTTATCGCGCGTATCTTGAGCCACGCCGGCGGCGGTGGCCTGCCAAGCATCGCGTCTCTGGGGTGAGGTGCCTCTTTCGGTGTGTCTTGGTTGCCTCTGTCTCGGCATGAGCAGTCATATTTTCATGCCTTGGCTGCAGGGTTTCAAGAAAAAACGATCCCTAAAATTCTATACTAATCGCCTGTCTGTAAAAAATGGGACGGCTGAAGATCAACCAGGAAAATCCAAGCGTGACTTCCGTCATCGTCTCTCTTTCAGTGTCTGTGTTGGGCGCTTGAGTCAAGTCGGCATTTAGAAATGGCCGATGCTAGCCAACTTTTATTAGTTTTGATACAAATTGTATTGGCCATATTTCCATTATGTCTTTATCCTAATCGGCTAGTACTTTTCCTCTTAGAAGTAGCTCTTGTGATGCGCGATGTGGCTTAAGATTTAAAGAGGAACCAAAGTCACCACGATCGTACTACAAAGCAAATGTTTCGGAGTTACAAAAATCCATCATCAGCGTTCTGGAATGGTTATCAAATTCTTACATAAAATTACATGAAAATCGCAACAAGAGCAAAACACGACACAAAAATAACGTTCCTAACAAAAAATATAAAAAGCCTCGATACAGAAATTCACTGGTGGTCCACACTTCTATATATCCGGCCTGTGCTCGAAGATGCATAGGGATTTTAAAATAATGTCGGCTGTGGAACGCTCAAAACGCACAATGCTTGGGTTTAAAAATGTGAACTTTATTATTGCACTGGCCTATCTGTTCAATCAGGTAAACGCTCTCTGCCACCACGTTGCCTTCACTGCATGGGGAGATGAACTGTGCCATGGCTCAGATTGGTCCGACTGCCTCGTACCTCTTGCACCGTTTTTATGTTTCGTGAAACTGTTGTTCGAGAGGTGAGCTTTGGTGAGCCTTTTGACGATTACGCGGGACGGAAAGTCATTGGTGGAGGCTTCGGTGTTCTTGTTATCATCTCTAAACAGATTGGAGAGATGGTATCGTAGTGCTAATTTTTACTACAGCTTTCAATTGTGACGTTATTGCTCGCATTTAACGATATGACCTGGTGATATCAAATGGCTTCACTTTATATGAAGAATTTTTTCTTGGTCATTACTCACGATTGGTCAAATTCCTGTTCACAAGATTTTCTTGAGTGCGCTTGGGTTGGGTAATTGGAGTATTACAGCAGCGTCGGCTCAATATAATGGGTAATTGGAGTATAACAGCAGCGTCGGCTCAATATAATGGGTAATTGGAGTATAACAGCAGCGTCACATTAGTAGAATGGGTAATTTGTGCTTCGTTAGTCTGTTCCCTAATGAGCGAGGGCCCTGAAGTCGCTTGGGCATAGGACCCTATTTTTGTGGCTTGAGTGCAACTTGAGTGCCTTTTGTGCCTTAACATGGGAGTGCTGCATCTCTCACAACTCTTGTCTCTTGGTGCGCACTACCTTGTGTCCTGCAATGCACGGTCGCACACGCTGGAGCAGTTGGTGCACTTATTACTATTCCTTTCCAAAATTACTTGCTTCGAGTACGGGAATTTGCCCATAGCAGGTTAAATATGGTAGAAATAGGGAAAAGACACATGAGATCCTAAATGTGTTTCCCCATTGTAGAATTCGTATTCATAATCTCCAGATGGTATGATGCTCCAGGATTAACAGGTTGTGTTCCAAGTCGCGTCAGTCGGCTCGGGCCTGGCCAGCTCGGGAAACTGGTATCGAACAGCAGTGATGGATGCACCTATGTATGTGCGCCCCTGCGTGCTGGTGGTGAGTCACCGCGCTGCCGCCATGTGCTCGTCTAAGTGGGCATCATGACCGTTGTCCATGTCCTTATCAGTCTTTGCTGAGCGTGCAGAGTGCTGTATCTATGCTACCTGTTGGGGCGTCATCACGCTAGCTGCTTTGTTCGCACCGCAACCCGCTGGGTGCATCCGTTCCCCTGTAGTGTGTGTGCTAATATTGCTATCATACTCGTTTCTACGACCTCAATCTGTTTTGTATGGGATTTTTCGGTGCGTGTTTCAATCACGTCTCGTGCAGCCTGTGTTTTAAACTCTATTTGTAACAGTTAAAGTTATCACTGACACAGCCTTTTATGAATGCTCTCGTCGTAGCTGTACCACTCGTAGTTCATCATTATAGCAGCCCTGCTATGAAAGTGTGATAATTGTCCCTTTGGGCCTCCTTTGAGACGCGCTCCTCTGAGGGTATGTGGGATTCTTGAGCTCGAAAGGCAGGAGAGGGTGTTGATACTTCGACTCTGCTTCATACCAGTAATAAATGTAATATGAGTATAGGAATAGGAATAATAGACATTTTATATTGTTTGACAAATAGTTAGGAAGTAACATTAACTTGCCATTACTAAACTTATGTTAAACAGTGTGGTAAAGAGATACACGTGTAAACTCGCAATCTTGACTCGTGATGTCATCTCTTCAGTGCAGCAGTGATCTCTTCTTAAAATATCACCAGATACTGGGCTTTGGTGAGTGGGCTGACCTTCAATTTTACAGATGAACGAGTTATTTAATACGAAAATTTTGTTCACTTTCGACGTAGAGTTATTTTCTATACTTACCACATTATTCAGAGTTAATGTGGTAAGAATAGAAAATAAAACGTCCATGTACTGTGCACCTGAATAGCGATTTCATTTATTCAGTGCATGTTTCCCAGCCCTGATGCTCATCTACGTGTCGGGGCGGCATTGCAGGGGCGACGTCTGTTTCCCGCACGCTCAACCTCCCCTCAAGAATTGGAGCTCACCTGGGCTTGATTAGTGGATTAAACTTTTTAGAATGCACCGTAGGCTCTGATAACTACCGGTGTTATACTCGTGTGAACCCAAGCTCTGTGAATCTTACTGTTCAGTAAAGTGTTACTAACCGTACCTGACCTGAAACTTGAAACAATTTATTACTACAAGTGTTACATCATTTTAAGACATTACAGACATGGATTTCTTATACTATTACAATGGACATTTTCATATATATGTAGCTAATTGTGGGCCCAAATAAGTTTTACGACTTCTAGGGTATCCCACAGGATACCCTACACAGCTTGTCTCGTAAGTGGAGCTACAGATCTGCATCTCTTTTTAAGGCTAGATTCCTACAGCAAGATGTCGTGGCGTTACTCTCGAATATATTAGCACTATCCTGTGCTAGAATCTACGGTCACTCGCGCCTGAAGTTCCCCATTAGAACGTGAGCGCTCCCTGAGCTGACAACCGATCCTTCTTAGAATCAGAGCTTCGTGAGACCGCGCCCTCCGATTGCTGGCGGCTGTTCCCGCGGTAAGGTCCGGTCGTAATCAGCGCATGGCAGTACAGGGGTCGATCCGTCGTGGTAGCGCTGCTTCGCTACCTAAATTTTTGTTCATCTGGTAAGGGGAGATTTAGTAAAGCGCAGAAACATGAGTTAGTAACAGAGAATGCAGAAGTCAAAATTTAAGAAAAGGAACTACGAAGAAAGAAGGAATTTTAAACTTATCTTTATTGATGCAGCTGATGGGACCGTTTACTTGGTGTAGTAAAGGTTACGGTACCTTAGAATCGGACGGTACAAATTCACCTTATATTTATTATGTAGACGTGACAATAAATGTTACTATAACCTATTCATCCGTCTTTCTTCTAAACATGTCGATATTTGAGCAATGTCGTGCCACGCATGAACTGTAATGGTGAATTGCAGTTATTAATTTTGAGACGAACCTGGGCTGCGTGAGCGATGTCAATCGATAGAGGGAGGTGCCAAAGGACACGAAACCATGGGGGAATACAGTGTGGGAATGGTAATGGTTATTCAGTAGTGTTGGATGGCTACGTGGCTGTGCTGGACTGCTTTGTGAGCCTACGTTGCTTCGAGTTCGTTTTGTATTTCTTGATTTGTGAAGCGTTTATGTCATTCGTTTGGACAGGGAGTTTGACGATACATCTCGAAAAGTACAAACGTTGACTGCAGGTATAAAAAGCCTAAAGGACTTTTTGTTGATAAGTAAAAAATAGAAATAAAAAATAGAAAACAATCGTTTTCGAGGTATCAAATCGTGTAGTTGTAGGTTTCTAGGAAAATTTCCTACTCCCCGCATCGTGCTTTGCATCGTTTTATCGTGTCCGGGAACCGCTTCTGTGTAGGGACCTGACTTGCATTTATGTAGTGCACAGACACTCTGAACCCTCGCTGTAATTCTAATTTCATACTCATGTTCATGTAATGAAGCGAGCTTCCGTCACGTGCGACTGTGGGGACAGCCCTACCACAGGTAGGTGGACCCTACTCAACTTCGTGAGTCGATAGCTCGAAAACGATGAATGTTTGAAACTTTACTTATCCACGAAGAAGTTCTTTTGTTTGAGTTTTTATATCTGCTGTCAAAGTTTATACCATTCGTTTTCGAACATCTTGTATATGGATGTTTTCTATGCTGTTGATTTAGTGTAGTGTAAAGGGGGAAAGGATTGTGGGGTAGATGGGGTTAGGGTATGTAAATTGTTATCAGTATAGTAGTACAGTTTTGCCGCTTTGAATATTGAAAAAAATTGTGAATTGTAAGAGGAGCTGTGAGAGAGGCATTAAATCTGTCCGATTAGAATGGGCAGAAAGTTACCTGCGTGGGCGCAGTTTTTAAACGTGATTGGTAAAGTGTGTGCCAGATCGGAAGTGGGGCGAGTGATGGGTTTCCTGTACAGGTGGAGTTCAGTCTGACTTACGTGTGGTCACCATCCACGGTTGTTTAATATATGCATAGATGGTGTCCCTAAAGTTGTGAACGTTTCTCTTTTGGTGGAAGCCTTGAAGTTATTCAAGTGAATGGCGCTATTTGCAGGACAAGGCAGTTACTGTTTTCTGCTGATACGCTAACTGATTTGAATGGAAAGCTGCAGAGGTTAGTGATGGAGTTTCCGTTTTTAATGGGAAGAAAGAAAGAGTTGTGAAAAAGAATAAAATGGTGACAACTATTAGAAATGATGTTTGAGGAATAAATATTACGGTAAAGAGAGATGGTAGTAGCAAGAATCTTTTGACTCCCAGAGTTTCGTATGGCGGCTTTAGAACAGGCCATGCTGATGAGGGGCGTACACCCAGGGGCGTTGCGAGGGTTTGAAGTTTAGGGTCTTGGCCATGGGTGAGAAGAGGACCTGTACGAGAGTGTGGTTGTTGACGCTCTTTAGTAGATATAGTGATGACGAGTGGGTAGCGAGTAGCAGAGAAATGATTATAAAATAATTCAGGTGAAATTATTCAGATGTTTGATACAAATGATACGATTAGGTTGAGTGGAAAATGAAAGGCGACAAAAGTATAATGTGTGCGAGTTACCAATTGGTAAAGATTAACAGATGTCAGGGGATATGGAGATAATTATCGAGCAGCGTTTTGTTAAGAAAGTGGTGTAAATTATAAAGTTTTAAAAAGTGTGCCGTTGAAACACCTGCTCGGGTGGCTGGATGATGCGCAGGGAGGGCTGGGCGAGGGACTACAGTGTGCGCTGGAAACAGTGCTGAGTGTGCTTGACGGCCGTTAATTCTTCTCATTCAGCGCCTGATTTTCACGTCTTGCCATCTGCTTTGAGTAATATGGATCACGAACATGAGTCAATCAACAATGGGAGCTTGCAAGACTGTACCTGAAGTCGAGTTGAATCTTTGACCCACAACTTCAGTCTCAGAAGGTCAGCCGTGCAGCTGGTGGTGCAGTTGCTACGCTGACTCACCATTCGGGAAGATGATGGAGTCTAGTGTTAAAGCTCATATGTATATTTATTACTAGTATCGTGAGTGTTGATGGTGTAACGTATTAATGGATTGTATATTTTTTTCGTTCATCAACTAAAGGGCGAAGTGAGACATGGCAAATTGTGACTCTAATTTTCCGTCACCAACGGTAAGTTTCAAACCTCGAGGAGGATTTTTAACTTTTTCAGCTAATGGTTCGTTTGTTACGGTATCTTATATGTATTGACCTCTACGTATTATGTCTGTATGGTAGTGTAGTTGGCGCACCCCAATACCTCGACTTAGTAAACTGTGCAACGCTCGAATGTTGTATTCGTATTCAGTCGTAGGAATCGCTGCCCCTGCAGCAGAACACGCTTGTTGAGGAACGTAGATGTGCTTGCTTGATCAGGTGTACCTGGTAGGTGTGCCTCAACAGGTGGGTGACGGCATCGTACTTTTTCCATCTCATCTCGCTCATAATTTCTAGCGTTTTTGCCAAATCTGATCAAACCATGGCTGTTCATTAGTTTGAGTTTTTTGATCTGTATCGGCTACCAGTGCGCGTGTGCTCTTCATCTGGCGTGTCAGGCTCAGCTGATGTGCTTCATGCTCCTCCATATTCAACCCTATAATTAAAGACTTCTCTCCAGGATTATTGGTATTAAAAACAATACACGTAGTCTTAAATTCTTATTGTTTCATTCAAAACTGAGATGGAGCTGCACACGAGTGCATAAAATGGGAACGACTGTCCACGAAATTTTTCATTCATTTACAAAATAAGTTTGTTTTTTTAGGGCTGAGGTCCACTTGACAGGCCGAGTGTGGGGCACGTGGGCAACAAGCTCGCGGAAACGACGGACCCATCTGGAACTGAGGAGAGGAACTTGGCAGCTGTCATTTGATCCCATGCCAAATGGCAGCTCAGCTGGGAGAGAAAGACGACTTGCCCTTAAGTGGCTTTGCTCTGTAGCGACAATGGCCAGTTTTTAGCAAACTTTTGTTGTTGATCTTCTGTGCCCACGCCGCTACATCTCGCGCCAAATCCGGCCAGCGTCCATCGTGCTTCCCAGATTGGCATCAGGGCGACAACCAGCTGTCCTACACTCGCTATTTTAGGCGATCTTTTGTATGTTACTGTAGTGTACTGCTATCGTCTCCCAGCTTCGTATTTTGGTTCAAAGTAACTTGTTGCGTTGTTTTCTTTTCGCATGTCACGTAACCTTTTAAATAGGTTGCTCTCGTTGTACGGTATCTTGTTTTTTTTACCGTCATGTTGCCATTTCCACATCATGGGCTTCCGTACATCATTGACTATTACGATATCGGGGTAACTTGCAATCAATATATGGATTGGAGTTGTGCATGGTGTTGTGATCTGCCCACTTTGTGAGTGTTGTACCTCTACTACTGCACCATCTACCACACACTATTGGTGAAATAGAAATGAACAATAGCTCATATTGCGTAATTTGAGTTATCAGAATTAAGATAGGTACGCAAGGTCATTTATTAGTCTGATGTCACGTGTGGTACTTGATGGTGGGAGGACTTGAACCTTGTGCTTCGTCTCCCATTGTTTCCCGTGTCTGAAGTTGACCTGTGCAGAGCTGCTGCGTCGCAGACCTGGAGACTGCACGAGTTACCAAAAGTTACGGTGTTACTTGTTTGACCATTTTTGATGGTTCATTCAATTGCGGTCGAGTGGGGTGTTCCATATGTAGCGCGCCAAATTTTGATAGAAAGTCCGCGATGAGAGCGCGCTGCTATGCTGTAAACTGCTCTATGACGCGCCGCGCGCAGGTCTTGAAAAAACAGAAAGGAAGCATTATTCTGGGCAAAGAGATAGTAAACCTCTTCAAAGAGGTTTTTAAATTTCAAAGCAAGAAGAGAGATAGTAAACCTCTTAGCAAAAAGAGCGATAGTAAACCTCAAAGAGAGATAGTAAACCTTTTAAAATAGGTTTTAAATTTCAATGCTAAAATTTCGCCCAGTTTACATTCAAGTTTCTGTATGGAACACACCTTGTAAAGGACTGCCAGAGCGAGCCATCTGCACCAATGACCCGGGAGCAAAATCACCGGGATTGAAACGTTTCGCTCGAGCCGATGTGGAAATACAAGCTGAATTCGAGACTGCGTCCGAAGCCGTTGGTGTACTTAATATCTTCCCACAATTGATAGGGCTCATTAATGTGAAACAGTTGATTAATGTGCTGCGATTCGAATATAATGCATGGTTTTATGGTTGAGGCTCGTACAATATCATGTAATAAATGGGGGTGTTGAAGTAAATTATTTTGCGTGAAAATATGGTACACTTTACGATCGCACTCATTTCATCTTGATGTTCTAAAATTATTTCAAGGAGTAGTGATACATTATGTTCTGAAAGAATTCAGTACCTACCTATCCACAATTAATACTTTACACTTGCTTTGCACTCCTTTGGAAAACTCTGCGATGCATGCTTTCCGTCATTTACGTTCAATGTACTCCAAACTTCCTTGAATATTCACCGAGTGTTTTTCTGAAGCAGATCATGGAGTCCATGACAAGTCTACACCCTGGCTGCCAGGCCTAAACGTTATGACAAATTTTTTTTTCAGTGCTCCTGATCTGCGTAGCGGACTCTTTGTGCCTGTCTCAACCGTAATTTTTATGACATTTCTTTATATCTTAGATGTCCAAATGGTTCAGATGTGATAGGCTAGTTTTATGACAGCTGTGTTGATGGTTCTGATGTGATGTATTTGTTTTGTGACTAGTGATGTGCCGATTAATCGATATCGGCAAGAATCGGCACGTTTTGCAGGGATCGGCATTGACACACTGTGGCACCCTGTCCTGCTAAATTCGAAATGTACATCATTTAAGAAGGAAAATGATGCTGATTTTATAAGGTTAGCATGTACGGAAGTTAAAACTTATAATCGCCTGTTTCTAAGTACATGCACACTTTTTATCTATTTTTGTGATGTTAATTACTGTGAAGGAAAATAGTTTGTGTTCATTATCGTGCTTTTAGCTATGCTATATTAGTCAAATGTTGTACGAGCATATACGTGTATGTAAACTCGTGTCATTTCTAATTAAGAAAATTTTTTGACCAATTAATTTTCAAATTTGGGTAACAAACAGGTTCATTCAACTCCTTTTCAACACTATTTCGCCATTAACATCTCTATTTATGACAGTTGTGTTGATGGTTCAGATGTGATGATGCTAGTGAGCTAGTTATGTGACAGCTATGTTGATGGTTCAGATGTGGTATGCTAGTTTTGACTTGACTGTAACATGAGGATGCTTTATGCTCGACCAATACAATTTTATTGCTTGCAACTTCAAACAGGTTGAAGTAATCTCTTAGTAAGTTCTTTTCTGTTCTTTTGTAATATACACTGAATATTTTCTCGAATAAATACTTAATGATGCCCAACTACAAGTCTTGGTAGTACCTTAAATAAATTATAGCGATGTCCTAAAACACAACGAGGGATGCCTGAGGTAAACGTGTACTGCGTTTTTACTTTAGTGCCATGCTACTCTTACCATGAAGTTATGATGGTGAAGTTTGGAGACCATTGAGTTTTTAGCTGCATAGCGGTGCCCGACTGCGCTTTTTCTCCCAAGTCACTTCAGATGAGGCGAGGAGCGCGCTACTTCGTACATCGCTTCTCGCAAGTCACCTTTATCATTTGATGTCCTTTTTGAGTGGAGGCAATCTTAAGTAAAGTCGTTGCTTTGGTTTAGCGTGGGAAGATCAGCTTTGCAACCCGTTGCTCAGGCTGCAGTACCCGGTCAGATGGAGTGCCGAGGTCAGTGTACTCTACTGCTGTATTGTATTATTGCTAGATTTCTAGGGCTCTAAATTCTAGTAGGACTGCTTAAATAGGTTAGGTTGCAGTCACGGTAGTGGGCGGAGTTGTCTTAGTGAGCCCGCCGTCAACTTAAAATAGACTTAAGCGATTTAAATAACTTCATTATGTACTTTCACAACTTTTCGTACTCGTTAGCTATTTTTGGATGGTAATTTGGCCGACTTCGCTGTTTCTAGTTGAATCGTTTCGCTTAACATTTGTGTACATGCGATGATTCTAACGTTCACAGGCATGTGCATCGTACATCTGCAATAGCGTTGTTACTCTACTTCTGGTACTATTTCGACCGTGTCAGTTCCTCATTGTTGTTGTTGTCTCTTCGTACTCGCGCATCTGCTGTTCTCCTGTACAGTAGAATTTTACTCCGTTGGACTCTGGTTTCCGAACGGGACGAGCATGTCTTAGGTGTGAAGTTTGTTTCGAGTCGTGCTCGTATCCTTGCTTGTGAGAGTATTTTTGCCCGTGTTCGTATCACTTCCGTATGGTGCTTGTGGTGATGTGGTTCATAGCTTTACATGGGCTGTTGTGTGTAGCTCGTGGTCATGGCTGGCCTATGATCATGCCATTGTCCGCTTTGTAACTCGTATTTACGTTGCATCACAATTAATACCCATGTTGCATTGTATTTTAGGATAATTACAGTCCGTATTCAGAACCTCGCTCACATTCCTGTGTCGTACACGTATCTGCGTCGGAGTTGTACCCTCTCCCTCACACACTCACGCCTGCTCTCCCAGAAGGGGCTCACCGGGCCCCGACGTGCAGTTTTTCTGGTGCACGACGTCCATCCCTTGCCTCCCACGCGCTTTTTAGGCACCCGACGTTCTACTGCCGCAACTTTACGCCTGCCGGCATTTCCGCTCGTCAGTCTGTCTGGTCGCCCCGCTCTGTGAAGCCTTTCGAGACCCTCAATAACACCTGCGAGGAGTTATCACGTGTGACTGTGTTTGTTATACCGACTGATTGGTCGGGCTGTTTCGCTCTGAGAAGCCCTCCTAAGCTCACAGCTCACCACAACACTTGCTAGGGATTCTCCGATGAAGATTGGGACTCGTTGACTTCTCTACTGAGTTTCCCTACCGTGTTTATCAGGAAGCGAGGCGTCGCGTGGGCAAACCGAAATTCTTCTGAAAGTTTATGCAAACTGAATGTGTCTTGCTATGTTTAGGCTGTTATGAACCCGATGCTTGGAAAACAGTATTTCACGATGAATATCGTGGTGCTTGTTTTTGGTTTCGGCAATTGAGCAATGGCGCTAGTGCTCGTTAAACTTGTGTACATCGGATTGCGGTCCGTTGAGTTTTGGCCTCGATTGGTCGGCTGTCATTAGTTTCAAGTGAGGAGTGTTCGTGTCCGCGCATTGAATACAGCTGAGACTTAACGAACATCTGCGACCGTGAACGAACTTCCTGGCAATTAGTGCCCTGGCCATTCCTACGTATTCCTCATCAGGTGGTCTGATTGGATCCTCTCGGAGCTCGCTCGGTAAATGCTCGCTGCGAGAGTTGAGAGCTGCAACGCTAATAATTCATGGTTGTTGAGTTGGAGTCGTAATGATTGGAGGAGTTTTGGTAGAGTCATGTCGGTTCCCTGAGAATGCTAGGAGTCAGTGCGCTGTGAAATCTGAGGTGGAATATTGATTCTCTTGAAGCCTTAGGACACGTGAAGTTAAATGCCAATGTTGTACGGCGAATGACCTGACGCATGTATTCACTTAAGCCAAACTTGGGAGCGAGAGAATTAAAAAGATGGTTTTTATATAATTACCAACTTACTTTATGGCTACTTCAGGGAAAACATCCGAGTTCATTGTACATTAATTCAAAAGCCATGCCCAGGTAAATAAGGGGCATTTTCCTGTTGCTCTTTTTGCTCATCGTACACATCCAATGACAGAATTGAGACCTTTTCAAACTTTAGCGTGATCTACTAATTCTTTTTTGTGGAACCTCGACACGGTTTTCAAAGCTCATAACTTAGTTGTGAGTTCCTATTCTTGGCAGCTCGTGTGTGCGTTGGAAGCAGGTGCGACAGTCTCACTGGTGGGGTTGTCGCAGAGACTCGCGACACGCAGACGTCAGCGCCGGAACCTCTGGTGCGCCTGCAGGATGCGCCAAACTTGTCTCATTGAATTCCTGGTTGTGGCAAAGCCTTCATGAGGATGTGGCTGATTGCGTTGATGGAGTCGTGCAGCGCGAGGAACTGTCAGGCGCGTGCGAGTCCTCATACCGTGTGTGACGGTACGACAAAACCCTAGCTGTCGTTCGCCAAAAT
>VOMN01032589.1:0-14868 GCA_014899125.1 Orchestia grillus | reverse complement strand
AGATTTCACGGGTAAACTCTAGATTTCACGGGTAAACTCTAGATTTCACAGGAAAATCCAGATATCACGGGTAAAATCCAGATATCACGGGTAAAATCCAGATATTACGGGTAAAATCCAAATATCACGGGTAAAATCCAAATATCACGGGTAAAATCCAGATGTTGAGGTAAAATCCGTATACTACAAGTAAAATCTGGATATTACAAGTACAATCCAGATGCTATACGTTATGGACATAATCATTGTTTAAAGCTATTTAACGATGACATTTTGTTTCAACAGGCCCAGAGTCCTGCGTTCTTGCCTCGGTCTCTGCAACGATCACCAGGCTCTCCTTATGCATATCTGATCAATTTTCCGGCAAGTTTGCTCTTGGCAAACCGTACCATTTCATTTAGTTAACAAAAAAAAAGGAAATCTATCCACACGGTGTGTTACCACATAGGATCCCCTACGCATAGGAATATCAACTTAAGAAAGAAAAGAAAGAAAAGACAGCGAAAGCATGAAAATTGAAAAAAATAAACTGGGCACAAAAAACGAAAGTCCTGAAGGTCTAGCTAAAGCTGCCTGTATGTAATATCCACCAAGATTTGTGTCATAGAAAAAATAAGAATGTTATCATTTTCAGAGGTATTTTAGAATTCAGCCTGTTTGTTCTCGCGGAAGAGCTTGGATTGTAAATGCTCTTCAAAAATGGAAATGAAATAGAGCTATAAATTCTCAAAAGATTCTGCAAGCAATATGTCGGTATTAGAGAATAGTCTCGTAACTTGCTATTGCAGGAAACTAATGGCATATTAAAGAATAAGATTCATTTGAGAAACTCTAAAATGTACTAATTCCAGAGTGGGGGTCAAAAAAGGGAGTAAAACATAAAACATATTTACATGAAAATTTCGCGCACTCGTGGAATGCTGTGGCAAGCTATAGAAAGAAATGGTTAGCAAAATATATAATAACCATCAATATGTAGGTAATAACCATCAAAAGTAATTGAACACTCTTTACCTCTATTAAAAAAATCACCATTCTATGAAAATCGCATCTATTTTTTAATTTTTGGCTAGTAGTAGTAATTAACCATCAGTTAGTCCACAACTACCTCGTAAATTATAAATATCTAATTCGACCTATCAACACATACTAGGAGCTAAATCTATATTTCTTCAGGGCTAACATTTAAATAAATAAATGTTTTCTGAGTTGTTAAATAATCTGAAGAGGTAGAATGATAGGGAAATACGAGTACTTCGTTGTAGTAAAAGTAAGCGAGTGGAGAACTACGAACAGATTATTTACATATATGGTATCATATTACCCTAGTCAAACGACATTGTACAAAAACTGAATTACATGGTAGTCTCGAAAGGCTTAAAGGTAGACGTAAGGGTGCGAGTGGTATTTTTCACTGCAGCTTTGCTTTCGGAATCGTATCGACACGAGATAACAACGGTGTCCGACTGATCGGTTGGCATATGGTTGTAACCACTATACGTTACAATCTCCCGATTCGGTATCTTAGGGTTGACAACATCAGCTAGTGTTGCACTGTTGTCAACACGCGAGACGTCACCTGACACGGAGGTAGAATTGTCCTCCTGATCACCTGGGATCGTAAAATAAATAGGCTCAGTCTCCATGTCACTGTCATCCGGGGACTCGCTCTTAGCGCTGCCCTTCTGGATCGTAAAGTAAATGGGCTCATTGGGCACCGTTGTCGGAGAAGAAGAGACGGACTCCATAACTTCGTCTGACCCTGATGAATGACTTCCACTAAATCGATTTTCGCACCTCATTGCAGAGTTTGGGAACAGTTTGTTTCCCTCCACATTATCGGCTCTGTCGAATCCTCTCTTTCTGTTACAGCTGGATACTTGTCGGGGAGATGGACGAGAGCTACTTACTCTTGGACAATCACCGTTAGAAAAATCGAGAGGCATAGATGGCTTAGAATCATCAGATTTCGAGTAATTGCCGAACGATTTTAACGGTCTGTAGTGGGACCTATCAGAGCCGTAGTCAAGGACGGCACCATAACTGTTAGCATCGTACCCCACACTGGAACCATAACCATTAAGTAGGATTCCGTTTTGATGCGAATTCTCACTAGTAGAAACAGTTACACTGCAATTTGGTTCTATATTCTTGATGGCCACTGTCGAAAAGGGTACAATCAGTGCCATACTAGACGGTACCTCGTGTCCCACGCTCTCGGATGATGTGTCGTGCGAGCTTTCATCCATAGTTGACTTGGGACTGACTTCGCGTGCAGCTGCTCCGTCGTTTTTGGCATCTGAAGTTGTTTTCTGACCGCACGACGGCCTAGAAAAGACGTTCGAAATGCCGGTGGAACTCGTGAGACCCACAGCATCGCTGGGGCTCGAAGCAGGGCGGACTGAGGGCACTGCATAAATTCCCTCGCTCATAAACCCATACTGTTGAGAAATAAAACAAATGTATTCGAATAATATTATCGTGCTTCTTAATAAGCAGTGTGTTGCAAAAAAAGTTTTACGACAGTTCATTCGTTTATGTGTTTACGCATTCAATATCATACAATTTGTTTGCAACGTTCTTAAGAAATAAGAATATCATTAATACGAAATTTAATCATGCGATACTTAATGAATTAGGTACATAGTGTGATAATAGTGATAGTGTGATTAATTAGAGCATATTAACACTATCTCGCGACACCTTGAATTAACAATTTCATCAGATGATTCGTTTCCGACAATAACGAACACATTTAAGTCTGTATTGCTCGCTGAAAAATATAATCAAAAGCTTACTTATTTAACAATGGGCTGTGAAGCAAACAAGTTTGTTATTCTGGATAATAATCTGTCAAAGCCTTTTCTTTGAATGTTTTTAACAATACAAGCTACCCTCGCTTATTGCTACACTTTTCCACGATACATGGCACCCATAGCTATTGCTACGCCTTATCACAGTGCATACTCACCTTAGTTGTTGTGACACCATCCACAATATGGAATACCATTCATTAGAACTGCACCTTCTCATAGCACATATTACCTTTAATTATTGCTACACCTAAGTGGTCATCGAGAAAAAATGTAGAATTCGGCAGGAAAGAGCTAACCTTTTCCTTAGGAGGGAGTGCGGGAGCGAGAGTCGGCGGGGAGTGGAAAAGGGTAGGCTGCGACCGGACCATTGGAGGTGCATCGATTTCCCGTAAACTGCGGAAATAAATCATCTCACGTTTATTCGTAATTTTTTCGATTTGTTTTTTCCGCGAGTGGCGTACGCAATCATCCTAGCTTTTTCATCGAAAGTCTTTTATCGAAAAAATCACAGTAAGCTGCGTTGAAATACAATCAAGAATCTTGATAAGGTGATTTGTTATTGATTTAGACCGTTTAACTGCTGGAAAACAGCTGCGCAGAACCTTGACGCTGCTTAATGTCGTGATCTTTTGAACAAAGAAGTTTTTCCTAGGCTTAAGAACCAACTATAGGCGATTCGTTTATAGCATCATTGAATGTCATGTTTTTCGATCTTGCCCGACAACCAGCCGTAAACACTGGTCTCCGAAGTTTTCAGAGTTAGACATCTGATAAGTGATTCTCGGTCAGTTTTTGTGCTGAATCCAGAAATTCTACTTGTTTCCCTTCGTCATAGCAGGCTTTGGAAATACAAGTTCTTATCGGAATTATAAAACTGTCTTATAATACAATTGATTTCTTAGGTTAACCAATCACTAAGTAAATCCCGAAACTAAGTAAATCCCGAAAATCCCGAAGTAAATCCCCTCCACATCCCGTTTGGAGCACTAGCAGTAGCCCGTAAGGTTACACCCACACCGATTTTGGTGGCTCTCTCCCCTGTAAGCGACACACTACTGTTTGCCACACTAAATGTCAGGCACCATTGATGGGCTGTGCAAGTAGAGCCCATAGGCCCTTGAATATGGGCTATTATATCAGGCATATTTTGAGTGCATACACAACCAAGCTTATTGTAAAAACATGAATTGACAGGGTAAAATAAGTAGATTTTTGAATTTAGCAGGCATTGATTATCATAAACCAGTTTAAAACCTTTGACCTTTGAAAAAAAATTTAAACGCAGGCCAGTGTTATTAAAAAAATACCTATTAGCGAGCAGTACTTTCCTCACCCAACCAAGAAATGAAAATCAAAATTTAAAGACGCTGCACTACTTGCCCTGTTTCTCGTGCCTGAAAACAACTATAAATAACACTATTAACGTACATAAGTTTCCTCACCTGACCAAGTTATGAGAACCGAAGTCCACAGAGGCTGGCCATGGGTAGGTAGACAGCACCCACTGCAGAGGGTCTGCCACACTCGTGATGGCAACATCGGAGGCTTGAGTACTTTCTCTATAAACACGATTAGACATAAACCTCAATGCATAATTGTCATTACTTTGAGAGCTCTCGCCTTTCCCAGCATTGGGTTGAAAGTTTTCATTCGAGGATAAAGAATTCTTTGGTGGGTTTGAAAGTAATCTTCTAATCTGAGGAATAACAGAATAGTTCCAAGTTTTGAGAAACCACTTCTGGGACATGATTAAGTCCACTGGACAATCCATGAAAACACTGGGACTTAGGAACAGTTCCGAGTATCCTGACGAGCTTGCAGATTGGTCAGTAGCCTGATGACATCGCGAAGCTCCCAAATTGGTTCGTGAAAATGAGGAAAAAGAGACTTCCTTAGTGAAATCCCCATGCGACTGGCCACTTTCATTAGCAATGCGTCCACTTGAAGCAATGCCTGGGGCAAACTTGTCGGAAAATTTAGCAGATACGCAGGAAGGAGAGCCTGGTGATCGTTGCAAAGACCGAGGCAAGAACGCAGGACTCTGGGCCTGTTAGAGACAAAATAATGTCATTGTTACACTAAACCTAATGGTTTCACATACTTCATCAAAATCTAGGAATAGCTAAAAAGGTGATACAGGAAAACGAAAACTTTTGAAATGCGTAGGGGCTGCCTAAAAGATTTATAGAAAGTAATTTTCAAACATTGATCATTTGGATTATAGGCGATTAAAAAGCAAGTTATACTAGTTTAATTGTTTGATGTTTTCTATTTTGATTGGTTTTTTCAAAAGTTCCCGTTTTTCTTTGCCACCCTGTATATGTACCTATATTTTGAAATCTTACGCTTCTTTTGGCTAAAAAAATCATGAAAGCTTTTTAGTTTGATGAACATATTTCCTTTACAGCGTCATAAAGGACGGGACACATGATCATAATAGGTTGTGTATACATCCCACGCCTTGCCAGCATAGAGAAACCTTGCAATTGGAATCTCAACCCATCATCGCGGGCCCCCTCTCAACGAGGTACAAAAGGGTAAAATTTATAGCTATAATGTTACAAATAAAACAAAATGATCGTATTACAAGTAAAGCTGACTTCATTGTGATTCATCAGAAAAAAACCCTCCGATTCTTCAAAGCAAATGGATGAAAGCAAAAAGCAGTTTACTTTTTGGAGGGAGTTTAGGAATCGTGCATGCCCTCGTAAAAATTTTTTCTCTAAGGTACTGTGAACAAGGTATAAGCCCACGCAATATCTGACCTTTAAGCAAGCAAAAAAATTCACTGGATAGCAGTACAACTTCAAGTTTAGGAGTTTTAAATTAGCTTCTCCAGAGTTTGGTATGAAACAACCAAACTGCCATCGTTCCACACTGACGTTGGGGTGTGAAGGGAGATCATCGGAGAGCGCCAGAGTGACCGTGTTGAGGTGCATCCAAAGCTGCTGCAGCCAGGCGGCAATGATGTCCATCTGGAGCAACGGTTGCTTCGTCCGAAGCTCGGCGTTCAGAACGCGTCGCCGCAGCACCCTCCCTAACAGTCCGCACACAGGCTCCGCTTCTGCTCCGAGCTTTACACACCTTCAAGGGAGATGCACAGTGAAATATTCGTTTTCAGTTCTACTTTTTAAAACCCATAAGCAGAGACACAAAACATGGTTATACGTACAAATCACACCTGCATTCACATATCATAGAAGACAGACTTTAAGTCAATTTAAATTCATCCACAAGCAATCATTAAAATCAAAACATTCGAGTCTAAACACACCACGAGCATTTCACAAAAAGACTTACCGAAAACCACAGACTCTGGAGAGGTTGGCATGTGTAGTGGGCGATTGTCGACTTGTGACCACAAATGCAACATCCGAGTATCCCGAGAGGCACCTTTCAATGGTCTCTGACACCCCACATCCTAGGTGTATATCTTCAATTACCATCACTCTCAAAGGCTTCTCACCTACGCAGTTATTATGATTGATGTTACTCGAGAAATTGAGGGCATTCATGTTATTGATACTTGAAAAACAGTTGGTAACACGGTTGTTTTCAGAGAGTTTTTCACCACACTTCTCATTGCTGTCAGAATAAGCGGACTGTCTCACAATGGAAGTTAGTAAATGGCACAACTGTAGCCCGTTCGTACCGGAGACGGTAAACCAAGTCATCGGATCTTCAAAAGGACTTGTTTTGGGACCCCCTTGGGTGGAGCTGCTCTGAGTACAATTATCAGCGGAAGACATTGGTGCTTCTGAGACAGTACCTCCGGAATAAGAGGCTGATACGTAATGAGCTAGAGCTCGGACGAGAGAAGTTTTTCCGCTTCCTTGAGGTCCGCAAATTAAGAGACGATGAGATTCTTGTAGAGCCAACGAAAGCGATGAGATCGTATCTGAAATGCAAGAAGTTATACACAAAATAGCACTAAATCGTATGTAGATAATCTTAATGAATTCATTGAGCTCATACGTATGAATAAATCGAATTTATTTTCGCCTTTCCATATATTAATCGTTATATGTTTATTTTGTTACTCGTTGTGTGTGAGTTCATAGTATAGAATTTTAGTTTCCAATCAAAAGTTCGTAATTCATGCTCGAAGCTTGTTCTTTGCATCACAACGATTAATTTCATCGACTTTCAGTAGATTCACACTGAATGCTTTCTGAGATCAGAACCAATGCTAGATAACACAAATCCTTTCATTGGATATCGCTACTTGCTACTTTGATCATAACTGTACTAGAATAACAATCCTCCTTTTTTTCTTGCACAAACATCATAGATACATGATATACATGAATAAAATCATCACCACAGTGATAGATTATACTTTCAGAATTTAATTATGGCAGTGGTGTCCGAGCGAGTGTTATTATAATGTGAAACTTGCTGAGCACATACAGGGTCCGGGGGCTGTTTGAGAACATGTCGGTTTTTGTTTATTACACTCAAATTATTCATAATGTTTTTAATTGCAAATAACCCATTTCAATTAGGATGTTACCCTAAGAACGCTTTCGAAAAACTCGAAAGAAGAGGCTACCATTACTCATACTCATAGCTGTTAAGAGTATGAATAAGCTGTTAGAGACTACTATTACTATTTTACTTCCGTATTTGGATCAGTAAGATATTATACATGATTTGTTGGCTACAGTACGAGTAACTTTGAGTCTTCTAGATGAATATTTGAACTCGAAGCAGCTTTATCAAAGAGGGCTCGATCAGCATGCAAATATTTTTTTCTAACACAACATTCAATAAAGGTTTCATGTTACGTCCCAAATGAAAATTTGCATTAAGACTTCCGTCTCCCTCACCAACGTAGTGCAGGCACTCGGGCTGTATACTTAGAATATGGCTACACTTTTACGCCACAAGAAATAGTCAAAATAGAAGACACGAGAACATGCAATTGTTATTTTTGTGCTAAGAATCGCTAATCGAAGGAAATGGGCAGGCGGAACTAGACGCTTTTAAATTAAATAAACAATCACGTTCTTCCAGCTCTCGTGAAGAAACATAGACATACCTGGAGGGATGTTGCTGAAAAAACTAATAGCTGATGTATCGCAGCGGTCGGATCCTCGACGATGAGTCTCATTGCCCGAAACAGACGATCCACATACATCGGTGTTAAATTTAGAAGTTTGAAGATCCTTTTTTACCTGTGTCGACTGATTTTGTTCGTCACAAAGAGCAGGAGCTTTACCTAGAACGCCCTTCAACCACATATATATTTCCGTGACGTTACCAACACAGTAACCGTATGGTAACAGCTCAGGCAATGACTCTGCTGCTCGCAGAACTTCAGCAATTCTGTAACAGTAGATGAACATGGATGATTTTGAAGACGAAGCGCATGAGTCGTCTTTTCTCCGTTGATTGGAAACTTGCTCTGATTCTTGACCAGAGCTTGGCGCCTTTCTCGCAGAGCTAGAATTAGACCCAGACGTAATGGATGAAGGAGATGCTTTAGATGGAGATTCATTGTTGGAAACATACGAACGAGAACTAGAATCGGATGGTGATGTTCTTTTTGAAGAGTAGATTGAATGTAAACCAGTAGAATCTTCTGCAGTAGAACTTGAATGATCTTCAGGTCGCGTCTTACTGGGGCCGTACAAAACTTTTTGACAGTATTCCTGTAAAAATGGAAAACTCACTAACATATACAAAAAACGTGTCAACTTTATTTTCTGTTCATGGATGGAAACACTACCTGCACCCACTTAAATTGTATCTCACGCGCAAGTAATAAATTAAACGAGGTCTACAAAAACGATTGCAAAATATTGGATCTATTCAGGAGAATGCATCGTTCTTAGCTTCGAGGGCCGTAATACAATCTTGGCGCAGTTACTGCTGAAAAAGTTTCCTCATAATACCATGGAACTAATTTGAAAATTCAAACTACGAGTGTATCCATATGGTAGGATGTTCACTAGATCAGCTCTAAGAAACAGCAGGACTTAATGAATCAAAAAATTTCAGTTTTTTGATTCATTTTGTGAACATAAAGAAGGATGCAGAGAAAAATTTTCATAACAGAAAGAAATTCTGAACAAAATGCAGAGCTGTTCTTCACCAGAAAAGATCCCTTTTCCAATATAATCCTTTCCTAACTCGTTGAAATGCCTATAAAATGTTCAACATAATAAAGCATTCAAGCAATAAAGATATGTTGGATCTAAAACCCTCCATTATCGGAGTTTTTTCAACGCAAAAGAAATTTAAAAATACAATTGAAAACCATACTTCGAAAATCGGATACAAATTAGGAAAATCGGATGCTAATCTTGATTACGTGCCAGATTAACGTACAGGAATTATACATAAAAACTGCCTGATCCTGAGTTTAAATTAATTACATTTCCAATTCACGAAATTTAACTCTTCATGCAATCAATTCTCACATAACTTTAGCAAAAAACTTAAAATGTGAAACGAAAAAAAATAATTCCATGGCTTATTCCACAATGAAAAAATACAAAATGAAATTAAATTATTTAGGAGAAATAACAGGAGATTCTGCCATGTAGTTAGGTACAATAGCTCTTAAACTTGCGAAAATAAGTACATAATTTATCAAAAGAACTTCTCCAACTCTCCCTGAAGATGCAACCAGAGAATCCAGTACTTCTAAAAATGCTCATCCATACTGGATACACTCACGTTGATGGTATCATGCAATAAGCCGTCGAGATCCGTCCATGATGTTTTAGGCCAGACCGTCACTGAGCCAACCAATTGCAAACTTTCCGTCTCTGGTTGCACTTTGAGAGCTTCAGCAGGATGCACGAGTCCCGGCAACGACTGGACCACTTTAACTTCCAGGCGTCTTCCAGCAGACGATGGCCGCGGTAAGGTGGAGGAAACATAGGGTGGGATCGCTGAGCAAGGCTGAAGAGGTTCACAAGAGGAATTTTCTCGCTGATCTGCGGGTGGATATTTAATTTAATACACTTCACATGACATATTTTTTCTTTTCAGATACAGAAATTCTATCTTCAGAAAAATGAAATATAGATTTCGGGTGGATTATACACCTTTGAACAATGGTATGCAGTGCCCATTTTTTAATTCCTTTGCTAAAAAATTAGCTCTCTTTATTGCATACGAGAATATTCAAACACTTCAGCGAGGAGTGAAGTATATCTTACTTTTGGAATACTGCACTAGCTCAGTTAACTCTCAATTCCATGCGATATTTTTTTTTCTGGGTGCATGCTTAGAACAACTGAAGCAAGGAATCACCTAAACTGCCCGGAATGCTTACTGAAGATATGCTGCAGCTCTGTTGATATACCCTGACTGAACGTGTGCTATGCCTCGGGCAACGTATATGTTTACATATTCATGAAAATTAAAGTATTTTAATCTGTATTTCTAATTTTTATAAGCCAGTCATACAATCCTCAATGTCAAGTTTGACTGGTTTCACATGCCTGGAAGAGACTCGAAAGTGGCTACTCGTGAACGTTACATATAATTTGAAAAGCCCTGCGTTTTACTCGTATAAACGAATCCCTATGAGAATTTATTCGAATTTATGTATTAAAAAAACCCACACGAGAAAAACGATGGTGTCGGTCATTTCAGCCTTGATGAAAATTCTGCCTCTTTCTCTTCTCGGTGATCGTCAAAACCGCCATCACTCATCACTCTAATTTATTTTACGAAGTGCATTACCATTCATCTGCGAGTTAAGTAATTTAAGGCTTTACAGTTTCAGCACCAATGTGCACGAAGCTGAAACTGCAAAGAGAGAAACCAAGCGCAAAAATAAATAAAAACGCACACTTGAAAACTGACCTGACGAAGGGATAGAGAGAGCTGAGAGTGCAGCAGCCAGCACCGTGTCGGCCACAGGTCCGAGATGGTGCCTCAGTAACATCTCAAGCTGCTCTTTGTGCTGCCCCAGCCTCTGACACTCCAGCTGTGGGCACAAAATCAACGAGAAGAGGTTTGAAGTTTTGAGTCCCAGGCATAAAAATGATATTCCGGATTTGTTCACAATTTGGCGCGTTTAACATACTAAGTAAAAACTAAGCTGAGACTCCGGTGTCCAAGTAAAACTATGAGAGGTTAAAACAACAAACCCACCTGCAGGCTCGCAATGGTATCAGCATGTTTATTGAGCTGCTCTTGAGCCTCCATCAGCTGCAGCTGACATGTGTTCAGTGCTCTCTTCTTCTCCGCCAATTCCTCCAGCAGCTGAGTTCTGCTGATGTCCGCTTTTCCTTGCAAGCTGCGAACACACGAAGTCCACTTTACAAGAATACGCATCCATTTTATACACTCCAAGTGCCCCGTTTCTTTACGTTAACGAAACTTATTTTTAATTTGACCTTTCACAGTATCCGCCGGGGAACTGCATCGTCAATATACAGGTTTTATGTATGTATATAATCAGCAACACTTCACAGCCTACTTTACAACTCTTTGATTTCATATTGGCGCACATGAAAAGCCTATCGCTTTTTTGAAATCGTGAGCCATCAATATTATACAAGATTAGACTAGATTAGTACGTTTAAAAATCCCTATCTACATGCAATGTGATCCAAAGGGAGCGAAAAGAGGGACCATGTATTGTAGTTTGGACTTTAGAAAACGTGAGATTTATGCACAGGTGTATTCCCACACACAATTTCCTATTTCATGAGCACAGAAACAGCCAATTAAGAAAGAAACGGCAGAAGAAATGAACGATAATTAGCAAAGTAGGTATGAAAATGGAAAGAAGCAAAGTGGGCACGAAAGCTAGAATACCCGAAGGCCTAGCTATAGCTTAGGTATTCTAACAGTGCTCCCTGAGAATGCCACTTCCATAGCATAGCATAGACGTACCTAACTAAACTTACCCTATACACCATCCGATCTCCCCTGAGGGGAACAATTCGGGGACACACGAAGGCGGTCACCATCTTTTAGAATTTTCTTCTGACCACCATTTTGTCTTGACAATCCGTACGTACCGGATTGTTTCCATTGTTGGTAGACCTTCATAACAGAACGGCATGAAACACTAGCGAATTCCACTCTTTCATTCACTGGATGTCCCTTAGTTGACCAAATACCATAGCCCCTTTTTTCAATTCCGAGACGTCTTGCTTTCATTCCATCGTTGGAGAGCAACTAAGAAACAAGTCTATACCTTTCGAGCTCTGAATGAAGACCGATGCCTGCTCAGTACTTGCGAATAACTTCATTTTCAGTCCCAGCTTTGAAAACTAATTCATGAACTTGAAAAATAACTGAAGCCCGAAAAACAATAAGTGATATATTTTTTTGTCTGGTTAGTTTCCTATATATTTAGTATTTTACGTTGGTACTTCATTAGTGGACACCACGAATTAGTGCCTCCCTCACCTGTATCTTAATTAGCGCCTCACTCACCTGTCTCTGAGCAAAGCAGCCGTGCACGAGGTCGGATAAAGAAGCTCAGTGCTGTCGGTAGTGTAATGGCCGCTGCTGCGCACCGAAGAGGCTTGGCTACGGCAACATTCATCCAAGTGGTCAAGGCTCTTGCTGCCACCCTGTCGAAAGTGTTGGAAATATGAAAGTAACAATTCAACCCGGTTTCATAGCAGACTAGAAAAGTAAAACATATTATCGTTACGCAAATAACTCTCAATGCCATCAATTAATTCACGTATATTCATTCCCATGTCATGAAAATTGGTTTAGTGCAATCGCGAATAACATGCTTGAAATACTCAACGCATATGTATAAAGATTCATTACTGCAACGAGATTGGTGCCTGATGGCATACTCAATAAAACAACAGATGATACAGAAGTAAACGTGGTTGCCTACAAATATCCCGCATTTAATTCTCAAGACGGGATGTTGTAACTAAGCGCCAAATCAATTCATTGAAGCGCTATTCTTAAAAAGTGTGTATGAACAGTTACTTGAGTTCAAACAGATTTTGAAACGGTTATGCATGAATAAACCCCTGCAGTTGAACCTTTTATCTACTGACACGTCATATTAACGGACTTCTGATACAACGGATAAAACCTCTCGTCTGACCACTTATTCCATTGGCCGGAATATCAGATACGAGAGAGCAGGAAAATCCTATGCGGAATACTCATGTTAACAGATAATCTCTCCCTCCAACTTGGCAGTTAATGAGAAGTTCAACTGCACGTGGTTTATCTACCCTTACCTTAGGAGAGGTGGAAGCTGATACGAGGGTCTCAGCGTGAGATCGACCGACACTTTTTTGTCCCCGGGGAACAACGTCTAACAAACCGAACGGGTTGATACTCAACGTCGAGTTCGTAGTCGGCAGAAGTTGCTGACAGTGATCACCTTCAGTCTTATCCCGGAAATTGAAATTTCCAGTAGTGAAAGTGCTAGTTAATCTATCATTTGCATTCACATGACCATTCAAGCAGCCGTTCTTGGTCTCGCAGATGCCTTTCTGAGCTTTAGTCCAGTTTTCAGTACCGTAAATTTCATTAGGCTTGCGGCTGAGGCAACTGACGGCAGCATTGCGGCAATGGTTGACAGGGAGGTCATGTGTGATGGCTTCAGTGTTAGTTTGAGTGCTCAGAAGCCGAGATAGAAGGGTAGTCCCAGCAGCACCGGAGCTGTGGCGCTTGGTGTCAACACTGCCAGTCGAGTCGTGACTTTGCTTGCTGCGCTTGCGTCCAAAGGCCCTGCGGAACGAATTGCGGAGCTGCACAAAAAGTTAAAAATTATATTATCATTGTATAGAATTTTCACTACCTCGATGCATAAAACACAGTAGATCAGAGGCGCGAAAGGAGCATATTGTAAGCAAATTACTAGGAATACATTTTGCGAACGGTAAGTTCAACAGTACATGGCTTACCCACGCAAAAAAGGCAGAAAAATAACGCCGGAGTCCGCCCATCAACAAGACTGAATTTGTAGTGATATTCTACAACAACAGTCATTATTTGAACGGTAGATAGGGTCAAAAATTATCAAAAACTGAGAAATGGTAACATTGCACCCTGACTGAAAAAAAATTTGTTTAGGCGAACCGAGCTACAGAACAGGAATGACGGAGGTATTCAGAGGACACTCCTGATTTGAGACCTAAGCTTAGAGATTTGTGAATGAAAGGTAANAGGGACAAGATACTACGAGTGTCTTATGAATTTTTAGAAAAACAGTATCGCAACGAATTAATAAGATATAAATTATGATCGACGGCAGTGAATAACAGCCTCGACACGCAAGCATAAACATGGGGGCAGTAGTGACGATCACCTTGATCCAAAAAATAAATTACCAATAATAAAGATATATATAAGGTAACACGCACCCCACCTCCACGCATGAGAGAAAATAATATCCGCGTGAAATATAGAACGATGGCCACTTTTTCTTCTTATTAATTTCACGTACATACTCTTCAATTATCCGCAATAACACTAAAAATACAGACAAGAAAGTTATTAAACAATGCAAAGGTGTAACCTTTGAAGTGCATCCATTTCATAACGTTAAAGCTGAGTAAAAAGACTAAATCGGCCATCGGAATTTTCTTAGTGAACACGCCCTCGCAGTACGTTCTGGTTAGCGTTGCACAAGCGCGGTACCTAATAGAATGTCTCCAGTAAAATCGAATAGATGCAACACCTCATGCGGCGGTATCCATGGTAATACTAAACCTCTTAAATTTAGCTCGACAACTTCCTGACCTGAGCCCCGCCGGACGTCACAAAATCTCCGTCTCGGTCTTTTAACTTTTTCAACCGGAGCATCAAAAATCATCGATAATCTTCTTCCCCAAGTATTTTTCAGCGATTATTTTATAAATTTAGCGATGGGGAGGCGAAAAAGTTAGAGTGGGTCTTTAAGCACTCTATCCTACTTGATTTTTTCACTATTTCGACAATTTCAACATCTTTCACCCGGTGGACCGCTGAGCTTACTTTCAGACTTACCTGGCTCCTGTTTCTCAGCTCGCTTTCAGACTTACCCAGCTCCTGTTTCTCAGCTTGCTTCTAGACTTACCCAGCTCCTGTTTCTCAGCTTGCTTTTAGACTTACC
>VOMN01032587.1:0-18458 GCA_014899125.1 Orchestia grillus | reverse complement strand
CACTCCCTTTCTGCACCTTTTATGCGTCAGGAGCCCATGTTGACGTGGGTAATAATATCAGAACTTTCGTGATTGAATATTTAGTGAATTGCTTCTTGCAGGGAGGACGTCTTCACGTGGGCACACTCGCTCATGTCCGAGCCGCCGTCGGCTAGGACGACAAGCTCTGACGCGTCTTCGTCCTCCAACGCGTCTTCGTCCCCTAACGCGTCTTCGTCCCCCAACGCGTCTTCGTCCTCCAGGTTCTCGTCTGGGAAGAACTTGTCGACTTCACGAGAGGGATTCCCTCTTCGCCACGTGTCTTCGAGGTCTCCGTCTACGTCAGTCGTCGCAGAGTCTTCGCCTAGCAGAGTTTTCCCAGAAATTTCTCCCCAGACAATACCCCCAGAATCCCCACTTCGGTTGATTCCTCCAGAATTTTCACCTCGTCGGGTTCCTCCACAATCCTCCCCGCGCCTGAATCCTCGAGAATCCTCCCCGCGCCTGAATCCTCGAGAATCCTCCCCACGCCTGAATCCTCGAGAATCCTCCCCACGCCTCAACCCTAGAGAATCCTCCCCACGCCTCAACCCTAGAGAATCCTCCCCACGCCTCAACCCTAGAGAATCCTCCCCGCGTTTGAACCCTCGAGGGTCATCTCCGTGCTTGAACCTTCGAGAATCTCTACGTTTGAATCCTCGAGAAAGCTCTCCGCGGCCGAACCTTCCAGAAGCCTCGCATCGCAAGGATCCGCCTGAATCCTCCCCTCGTACGATTCTTCCGGAACCTTCGTGTAAAATCAAATCGGAAGCTTGTGTACCCCCGCAGTCGTCTGCTATAAGAATACCTCACGACTCTTCTCCACGTCCAGGACTGCACGAGTCATCTCCTCGGCGTATTTTTCCAGATTTTAACAACAGTCTATCAGTACCGGGGTCTCCGTCTATACCATCCTCAAGGAGCAGCCTTGTTCCTCCTATAAAGCTTAACTTTGACTCCAGCAGCTCTGACAGTCTGCCAAGCAAGTTTGATCAACGGAACGGGCGAACAAGCGAGCGCTACAGAATGTCTTCCATGGAGAAGTCGCCGTCGTTTACGAGTCGGACAACTTCCAGTTGTTCAGTAGACCAGCGCAGTGCCAGCTCCAGTCCCAGGAATCCAACCCGAGGACGGGTGCTGGATGGAGCGAGCTCCACTCCAGTCGACACAACCCAGCTGACTGTTGATGAAATTCTCCAGTTCATCAGGGTGCCTAAATTTGCCAGCCATGAAGCCGACAAGGATACGCTCAAGGAATTCTTAGACCCGCACGAGATCGGGCACATGAATCATTTGATCAAATGCTTCTCAGACGCCATTTTTTCTGTAACTTTTCCAGAAAACGTCGTTGGTAAAAGTGGTTATTCTCCTCTCGATATCCTTGACCTTTATTGTTGTTCTATCATAAGACTATATCATCTTTCCTTTAAGAACTTGGACTTCATAAATTTGTTACCTGATGACCAGCTTGCATTGCTGAAAAACTTTGCTCTGAAAGGCATTTTGTGTATGGCATTTTTCATTTTCAAAGAAGAAACGAACTCATGGATGTACCCGACTGGCTTGTACCACAAAAAACTACTTGAAGTAAAAATCGCAGATATTAACCAGCTGTTGCCTTACGACCATCTTCAGCGCATCCTAGCTATGAACGTCTGTGGCGCTCAGCTGGGCATTGACTGGCCTATGGGCATGTTGCTAATTGGCGCTTTTTTCTATTGTCCTATTGACGTTGAAATTCAAGACATCGAAAAGATAGACAAACTTCGTGACCGTTACATGGAAATCCTGTTCAAGTACCTCAAGTGGAAACACGGTTCTTCAAACGCCTCGGTTTGCTTTCCAGAGATTCTCAAGTTGATGGATGCCGTACTGAAGCAGTGTTCGGAACTAGAACACTTGAATTTGGCTCTGAAGGAGGACGAGATCAAGGCTCTCGCCCACCGCATCGAGTCATTGAGTGCCAGTTGCGTGAGTGACAACTACGAAAAAGACGTGAAAGAAATTTTTGTGGGGGAAAACTTTGCCGATGGAGTCACGTTCTCCAAAATTAACAACTGCATCCTTTCTTCAGTTCGGAAAAGTGTTTGCCACTCACTCTTTCCCAACGGGGGAATAGACTTGCGCCGCTGTGCGGCTGTTCCAACGGCTTCGATGTATTATTCCAACTTGCCTTTGGAGTCAGAGGAGGCCAAATCAAGACGAGAGATAGAAGCGCTACTGCGACAAAGAATAATAGAGAGAAACAAAGCAACTGGTGATCAGCCGTTGAGTTCTTCAAGTCACCCTAGCGCTGGGGGTTTGGAAAACGACGTTTCGTATGGTCGTCCTCAAGCTGTAAATCCTCTTGCAATCCAACGACTGCTCCTAAACCTTGCTAGGAACGATCTGGATGTAGTTAGCAAGCAGGAGACAGGGTTCCCCTTTACCCCAAATGAGAAGGCATCCTCGATGCTGTTTGACACCACTGGGTCATCGCATTTCACGCAGGGCCGTCTTCATCAGGCCTGTTCAGTGTCTTCAGTTCTCTCTCAGCAACGCCGAGCCCACTATCCTCCTGCCTCAAGTTCAGTTCTTTCTTCGCATACGAAACCAAACGACCATCTTGCCGAGATTACAATCACCAGGAAGTCTTCTCCGGTACCCAAAATTGACTACCGTCTTAAGGAATCGAACTTTTCGGCCATAGACTTGTCGAAACGCCCGAGACTCGGATCCTCTGTTTCCTCGACGTCCGTCCTCACCAAGACACCCAGTCCCAGTATCCCTGCACTCAAACCACTCGCAAATTTCCACTCCTTGTCTCGATCTCCTCCATCTGCACAGTCGTCGACGGACCCGCCCGTTGATCTAGGACTCGAGAGAACCAAGCTGCTTGCGCTATTGAACGAGGTGAAAAAAGTAGGCGCTTGCAGGACAGAGGATGCCTCGCGGGATGCTGGAGACATCTCCGGGACTCCTATCCTGACTTCTTCACAAATTGAAGTGCTTCTAGAAACTCTTGGAAGGTCCAGGCTACGGTACCGGAGTACCGATCCTTGACGTCGTGTTCGTGCGCGCCGTACCGCACGATTTTTGTTTACCGTATCGAAGTTACCACTTTTTACTGTATTGCTTTAAGGGTTTGTACATAGTATTTTGATCTTTTTGTATAGCAGATAATTGATCGGTATGCTTTTAATAGAGCGTGTATTTATTTATGTATCTCATGACTGAAATCAACTCAAGGGAAAAGTTACCTCTCCGTGGCGCTCTGTATGTTAACTAGTGTGATTTTGGAGCAATATTCAGGCACTAGGAGGCGACTTATTTCATAGTTATCTTTAGCTGTGATTTTACCATGTACGTCGGGGGTTCTCTTTTAATTGATATTGTAGCCTTGCGGTGTTGGTGCTTGTGTCAATTCACTCTAATTAATTAAGCAACATCCGCATGGATGGGAATTGATATCCGCGTGTTCATTGCCTTTGGCTCGGGCTGTAACTTGGAGCAAATTCTATCGGCACATATAACTGACGCTATCGACCTTTTGTTTTGCAATGTAACGAATTGCGGCATCATCTTCCTGTGTTAGGCATTCGGGACTCCAGCCTTCCGTGCCCACTTTGCGTCTTCCCATTTTCATGCGTTTTTCGTTGATGATTCTTTGTCTTTTCTTCCTCATCCTTCTCAACTTGCTGTTTCTATCCGCAAGGGATCCTGTGTGGGAACATCACTAACCCATAAGTTCCCCGTTCCTCAAAATCTACCGTAAATGGTCCCTTCTTTCTCGGTGCGAGATAGTTTCGAGTTACTAAATCGCTGCTTCCTTACTTCAACTACTACTACTACTATTGCTGCTGCCATTACTACTGTTGCCACTGCTACTTCTACGTTTCCTATGTTGTTCGAGTTCATCTCTGGCGAACTAGTGTAAAATGTTTTTGTATTGTAATTCATATAAATATAAGCACTTCAGTTCAACTGACCTCTCAACATTTTGATAATTTCCGTTCTGATTCAACTCGGATGCGATAGGCTATACTTGTCCCTGATGATTAATCGTTGACATGTTAAATTACAGAGAACTGAATTTTCATTTGAAAATTGTTCTTGGTGGTCCGAGTGATGAAGCGCGAGGTTTTCTTCCAGTGCTGGTATCTCGTGCTTGCAGCTCGTGCTGGAAGCTCGTGCCGGAAGCTCGTGCTGGAAGCTCGTGCTGGAAGCTCGTGCTGGAAGCTACCTTAGTGCGACCAAGCCGTGCCGTGTGTCAGACCAAGCGCCGCAGGCAGGGTTCGTGGCTGCACGTGCGGAGCCGAGGGTTGTGTGGTGCCTTCTTTCGTACAAAAGTCGAGTAGTTTAGGAAGAAATTGTAGGTGTAAGCTGAGCGCCTTTTTTGCCTCTTTTCTACGCTAGCTTTAGAGAGGGAACTTTTAGTAACCGATGTGTCGAGTGTTTTAGGAAATGATGATCGTATGTCATTCTTCGAATTGAATTCGAATGTTACGGCACATTGAGGGTGCCATGTGCGAACGGACTAGACTGCCTCACCAATTATCTACTTTGTTCTAAGTGTAATTTCGATATAATGTTAAATTTTATACTGCATCATCATTCTCTCATCATCGCTTCTGTGTACCATTTTCTACCTTCATCGTTGTTTCTGATGGTCTCGTGAGAGGAACTTTTGGCCGTTTGGTAGGGAAATGAGTTTACCCCTTGAACTGCGAGATTATTTTGGCGCTAAGGCCGCGTTTAGCTTCGTACGATAAATAAGCTGCAGCCTTATGTTTATGCGCCACAAGGGTGCATTTAGCTTTGTGTTTAACGTAGCTACAGCCTTATGTTCATGCGCAATAAGGTTGCATTCACCTTGTAACAAAAACTAGGAGATCCTTGGGAAAGAGGACCGTATGGTCGGCCACTGGCTGTGCAGAGGTCGGGACCTACACCTGTGCTGACGGGGAGGCAGATTCTTGAAGACGTTTTGGTGCAAAATTTCATAAGAACATTCAGTGATTGATTTTCGCTTACATATCATGTTTTTACCCTACACTTTGGTTTTTTCTTTCACATCCCAAGCGAAACTTGGTATTTTTTACCTCTTTCCATGGGGAATTTTCGTTGGGTTTTAATTCCCGAGAATTTGTTTTGTATTTTACGTGTGTACGTGGCATTGTATGTTAGAGAGCCCGTTTGAATATTGTAATAAATTTTTAGATTGGGGTAACGGAGCTGGTGCTGCTACTTCAGGCTGTCTTGAATGTGGGATTTCAAGAACATTTTTATCTATGGTTTCGTGCTAGTGTTGCCTCAGCGTTGACACCTAATCCCTTACTGCCGAGACCGGTCCTCAGTTATTTCTTTTGTGTCGTCCACATCAGCCCCTTATCTTCTGTGTCCAGATCCATCTTTTATCGTCGAGACTAGATCAGCGTTAAATTATTTTTTTGTCGAGTCGTATTACTTTGATTTTAGTTTAATTTCCCGCAACTAAAATTACTTCTCGATAGAGTTATTTTTTCTATAGATCCAGATCGTATGTGTGGTTTGCCAAAAGCTACAAATTTGATGGTTACCGTAAATTCAGCCAATGTGAGTTGACTTGTTGTTTCGTCGAGCCCTGCTAGATGATCTAGTGGTCGCTCCTACGTGTAGCTTTAGACTTAATATGTTCTTGCTCTTAGTCAAATCATAATCAAAACCGAGTTGTCTCACCTTGCCATGGATTTAAGTCTAGGATAGTAGTTCTGTTATACTTTGTTGTCTATTTTTATAATCGATGTTTAGATTACCTCAGCGCTAGAGGGGACTTCTATCTTCGTGCCCATTTTACTTCTTTCCGTTTTCATGCCTTCTTCGCTGAGTGTCTTTTCTTTATCGTTTCTCTCGTTTCCTTTTCATAATTGTCCGTTTATAAGCCGAGAGAACCCTGTGTGGAAACACACCTGTAACTGTGCATAGATTCCACATTTTCGTGGCTCCATTCTAAATGGTCCTTTCTGTCGCTCTTTTTAGATCACATTTCGTGTGGAGAGGGAGCTCTAATAATCTTATCTATTTTAATCTATTTTTATTATTGATTTTAGGGGGTTGTCTCCTGCGGAGAGATTGTCTGCTGTCAAAGAAATTAGCTGAAATTAACTGGCACGTCTATGGAAAAAGTTGGTTTATGTTGTATTTTAAAATGTTGGTTTATGTTGCATTTTAAAATGTTGGTTTATGTTGCATTTTAAAATGTTGGTATATATTGCATTTTAAAATGTTGCTTTAGGTTGCATTTTAAAATGTTGCTCTTTGTTACATTTTAAAATATTGCATTATGAAATGTTGCCCTATGTTGCATTTTAAAATGTTGCTTCATGTTGCATTTTAAAATGTTGCTTAATGTTGCATTTTAAAATGTTGCTTCATGTTGCATTTTAAAATGTTGCTCTATGTTGCATTTTTACAAACCCAATGGGGGTCAAACTGTTTCCTTTTACGTTGATTAATTGGTTCATCACTAGCAGGTGTGAGGAATGAATGTACTGTTGAATGTCTTGTGTGAGGCAGACGAGTTGTACGACGCTGGAAACCTGCCCTAAAGCCTGCCATTTGGAACGCCGCACGCTTGGCCTAAACAAATCTAAGTGCAGTGAAGTCTCTCGATATCGTGGAGTCTCCAGTGGAGTCACTGGAGACGGGGAGTATCCGCTGACGTGAATATTCCGCGTGTGACCATCGTGCGGTGGCACCCCAGTGTGGCCCGGGCGTGAAAACCCAAACATATCCAAGGTATCCTGTACTTCCACCCCGGATATTCTGACCAATGGAATATGTATGGATTAAGGAGAGTTGACTTAGTATGTGGCGTCTGATATCCGCTCATGTGCCGTGCCGGCAGATGAGAGGTCCAGATCTCAAAAATTGACTGTTGACCAATCGTTGACACTGAACGTCGTTTGAAATGTTCAGCCTTGGTACAGCTTCGAGGAAGCTGTGAAACAGGAAATCTTGACGTATTCTTCACGCACCCGAAAGAGTCCCGATGAGGGCAGCGGCTGCGAACCTGCGGGTCCCCTCGAGTCATTTGCGAAAAAACTCGTCTGTTATTAACCTGTTGTTCCGCTGCACTAGCAAATTATGTATTGAATATCTTGAAAATGTTTGGGCCTTTATGCCCTGGCCACACTGGGGTGCGCCGCTTTGTGTGCATGGTGTGCCTTCGCATATCCGCGAGCTGTTGAATGAGACAGTTTCCCTCCGCCGTCTGATGATAGTGAGATGTGATCACACACCACGCGTCGTCTGATGTGACCGCACTACTAATATATTTTAGTAACCGGTTGGATTTTTTCGCTACCTCGTATTTTTGTCGCTCAAGCGCGAGTTTTGCTGTTGTGGCCGTGGTGTGCTGCGTCTGTTACGTCAGTCGGACGATGTAGGAGAAGATACGCCAGAAGGTTAGGGTAGAGACTAGGCCCAAAAATAATTTTGCATTGTTTTGGATAAATTGTCTCGTTAATACGATTGTTTTTTATGTGCTGAGACACATAAACACGCATCTGTCCGTCAGTGGGCGCCCGTCTCGTTTCGACTCCACCACTGAGTGTAGTCAGTGACAGATCACCCAAGAGCAATGATAGCTATTGTTCTACTCTACTGGGCGTTCGCGAAAAATGTGCCCACTAATTCTAAATATTGATAATATTGTGTATCTGTGATACGATATTATTTATGTTCGAATTCTCCTATTACAAGCTGTATATATGCACCGGTTTTTGTTGTAGGAGTTTACAGTGAAAAACCGCTGACATTCATTCATTAATTAAGCCGCATTTTGAAAAAATGAAACCTAGAGAAATGTATCGAAATTGAACTGTGGTGATATATCCTGGATACATAATACCGCATATTAATGTTTAAAGACCGTTGGATACATTTGCGCGAACACAGGCGCTCTAGGGGTAATGCGGTGAGAGTTCCTTATTCTTGCACGTATCTTGGATACGTGAAGCTCCTCTATGGTGTTCGGGCCATCTCATCGCTGAGTCAGCAATGCCTGTTGTGTGCTAATCTGTTGTGGGTTTAGTTTAAGAGAGAGCGTGGCCCTATTTTTATTTTTTTTAATTTCTCGCACACTTTAATGTGGAGAGTGCTGGGAAGCCCGAACCTCTCCAAGGTATCCAAGGGAACGGCTATTGATATTCTTATGATTATACAGCGTCCCTCTGTTTTCGTGTCTAAATTACTTATGATGCAAAAAGTATCAGAATAGAATAAAGCTGTTTTGTATCTTTAACTTTGAGGAACTTGAGCACCTCACCACTGTTCCAGTATCGTTTCCGAAGTCGCCTTTGAGCATTGCAGTGACAGGTCAGTATATCTCTTGCGAACTTCATTTCTGGTGGTTGTGCCGCGCTGGAGTCCTAAGAAAACTCGTCAATTTATTGAGAAACGAATTTTATGCATTAGTGGGTTGAAAAACGTAATTTCTTGACATGCCTTGTGAATTTTGATACCGTTGATATTATTATTTTAATCCCCTTGTCTTTAGACAATGATGAGACCCTAAACTCATCTTTTCAATTCGGGTGAGCGTCATTTGAAAACGCGCGTTGGAGTCGCCGAGATGCCCACCCATGTTCTGCGTGCTTGAAGTGCCATTACAGCCTCCTGCACCGCAACGATCTTGTAGTTTGGGTCCCACTGCACTAATGGGTTGAATGTTGTGTAGGCTCCACTGCGCCAATGGGTTGAATGTTGTAGTAAGAGCTCCTCTGTGCTGATGGGTTGAATGTTGTAGTTAGGGCTCCTCTGCGCCAATGAGTTGAATGTTGTGTAGGCTCCACTGCGCTAATGGGTTGAATGTTGTAGTAAGGGCTCCACTGCGCTAATGGGTTGAATGTTGTAGTTAGGGTCCCACTGCGCCAATGGGTTGAATGTTGTGTAGGCTCCACTGTGCTAATGGGTTGAATGTGAAAGGAAAACAATTCTCGGGGGGTTGTGACAGATGGACTGGATTACCTGAGTCAGCTGTGTTCTATGATACAAGGCGCCTGTATAGGCTTACATGTATTCCGAATTTTTTTACCCTTAAGTTTTCTCGAACTATTCATCTTTGTTGAACGTTTTTGGGACTATTCATCTAAATTTTGTATTTTAACGATTATTCAGGTCATTCGCGCATTATTTTCTAATTTTCAACTATTCCAGTATGGTTTTACCAGGCGTATAATATCTGGCTCAGCAAAAATGGCACTGTGTATGGTTTCACGAAGCGTTAAACTTATCGTCCACCAGGAAAAAACTCGTGGGTTTACCTGGTGTAAAATTAATCGTTGAAACAAGCGTGAAATTTATTACTTAAAGAAGCTGAAGGTTTATGGTTTACGTGGGCGATTCATTGATTTTCTCGGTAAATTATACGAGAATTAAATTTATGGCTACGCAAATGTCGAAAACGACCGAAATTTTATTAATGATGGAGATCGTACATTTGACGTCTTTTCTCAATGACTGACAAAATTAAATATTTGCTCATGGAAACTTTCTAAAAATTCTAATGAAAAAATGGTTGAAGTTCTGCCAGAAGCTTTTTATTAACTACGGCTCATTTTGTTACGCAAGACATTGTTCAAAGGCAGAAAAAAGGAGGTAATTCGTTAAGACACGTCACGGGAACGTGGCGGACGAAGCATTAGTTCCGTTGTTTAAGTTCCTCACTGAGACGGGATGAGCGATGTGTGGTGGCGTGTTGTCTTGCAGGAAGACTAAGCTTTTCAGCATTTTCTACTACCCGAAGTTTTAGATTCATTTCTTCGATTATGAGTCCCAAATCCTTACAATTTAAATTTGACCATAATATGACATGTTGTTGTCATTTTTTGGAAGAAGAGAAAACATTTTCTGTGCAATCCTGAGAATTCTTTTCCAGATTCCTGCCTTTTTTTGGACAATTTCATGTGTATCAAAATAAGTCGTAGTAAAAAACAATTTACGATATAGGGGCAAAATTGTTTTCAATAAACTCCGAAGAGCCTCATAGCCCTCCCTATGTGTTGAAACTTATTAGTCATGGAGAGATGTCATATTTGAGTGGAAACTATATTCTTAGATGAGATTTCATGTGGCTCAGCTTTAATAACGAATCTTCGGACTTTTTGGATCACCTCATACGGGTTAAACTTAGCAGATAAAAGTACCTTAGGAACTTGGTTAATTTTGAAACCTTTTCTTTGATAAAACAATAGATTTGTAATGAGGTGACTTTGCACGAGTTCTACGTTGGTGCAGTCTGCTCTCTTACAGGAGCGTTCCTCAGCGTTTATCGTAGCTACCAACCGTCGCTTGTGCATTTAATCTGTTGTGGGTCTTGTTATAGGTGAGGTAGGCGTATTTTCTACTATGTTTTGTTCGCGTTTTTCGGTGTGGGCAAGACTGTGCACAAAACAACTCGACTGTCTCTTTATCACTCCATGGAGGTGCGCTTTAACGGAGCTTTTTGTTTTTATTTTATTTTTTACCGCATGTGAAGAATGAGCTCCAGTTTCTGTTCAGTAGGGTTCATGGGCTCCTATCGGGAGATTGTGGGTTGTATTTGATGTTGTTTTGAAGAGAGACGCAATGTTTCTCGGATATCGTCCTAAATACCCACCACATATTCGGCAACACTGGCTGTCGTAGACCATAGTGGATTCGCTGTCATAAATCAGAATCGATGTCCTCTTGGTGCGACCTCTCTCATAAAGAAGGCTTGAATACCTTGCTAAAGAATTGCATTTCTAGCGTATGATACTTGACCAGTGGTCTGTCATGTACTCCTTTTTCCAGTGAGCTTTTTCCTGCAACTCTTGAATCCCTTTCTCTTCTGCCACCTCTTGAATCCCTTTCTCTTCCGGCACCTCTTGAATCCCTTTCTCTTTCGGCACCTCTTGAATCCCTTTCTCTTCCGGCATCTCATGAATCCCTTTCTCTTCTGCCACCTCTTGAATTCCTTTCTCTTCCCGCAACTCTTGAATTACTTTTCGATCGCGCCGAATGTTCGTGCATTGAATCGGTTGACTCCTTTACGTGAATTATTCATTTTCTGCTTCATTTTGAGGATGCACTTGCTGGAGTCGTAGAAACCCTTCGGACGACTCGTATGTTAAAACCATGTTCAATTTTCATTCTCAAATCTTGGGTGCTATTGAGTGATATTCTCTCTCGTCAAATGAATTCGCTTGTGAGCAAGAATAACACTGAACTTTTATTCGTTAAATTGTTCGTGAACTCGTGAGAGAGTATTTTGTGACCAATTCTGTGAAAACTTATGCTCAATTTTAGTATGACCATAACAATATGAAAAGAGTAAATATATATATTGTGTTACGTGTAATTTTAATATCCTTTTTTTTTCCTTCGTGCAAGGTTGTTTGGCGAAGAAGTAGAGCTCTGCAGCACGACGTGCAGTTCAGAAAACGCGTCATAAAGCGTCAGTTCTCGAGGTGAGATTCGAGGGTGCAAGGGGAGGTAAGGAAAGCATTGAAAGTAACTTCATTTCATCCGAGTTAACAAACGGGTTTTAAATGCCTTATTAGTGCTGGCGGGGTACGTGAAGAATGGAGAATTTCAGCTTCCTCTCTCAAGGGAAGCACTTTGTGGTACCGTCGAAAGTCCGCTTGCGCTTTTGGGAGTCGAACCTCTGTCTCAGTTGAGGGCAGAGCGCGCAACCGCTGCGCCACGAAGCCCTTTCGAAGCGCACTTATGGGGCTCGGGCTCTTGACGGGGACAGTAGTGACTCGAGAAATTTCTTCATTAACTGACCGATTCGTGTTCGTATTCGAATATTCGTGAATCTACGAAGTTAAAACAACTCGTGAATTTTAAGTGCTCAACTCTTGGATAGCTCTAAGACGGGAGTTTTTTGCTCAATTTCTAGTGGAAATATTAGTGCATGTATGAAGTGTATTAGTGTATGTAAGAAGTGTATTAGTGTATGTACGAAGGACATTAGTGTATGCAAGAAGGACATTAATGTATGTATGAAGTGTATTGGTGTATGTAAGTAGTCTATTAGTGTATGTAAGAAGTCTATTAGTGTATGTACGAAGTGTGTTAGTGTATGTAAGAAAGAGATAATTAGTGTCTGTACGAAGTTTTAAGGAAATCTGGATTATCAAATTGAATCATCAATGAAATCTGAGGTAAAGCACTTACGCTTACCGCAAAAAATGTATGTGGATACAAATGCTTTTTAGTTGAAACTTTTACTACGAAACTAAGCTTAGAAATATTACAGCATTATTACCCTTATTTCTCGTTCGATATGTGCCAGGAAAATAATTTTTATTTTTAATGACATATTCAGAGCTGAATCTCAGAAGTAGACGACTGATTATTTTTTACTCGAAAATCGCGATCAATTGCATAATAGGTATGATTTAAAAAAATTATATTGGAGAATTAGTGTATGTACGGGGTTGAGAAAGTTTCTGAATCATGAAGGTAAACTGAAAAACTTGTAAGGCAGTACACTTAACGTTTTATTATTGTGGATGTAAATGCCTTCAATTCGATTTTTTTACGAAGAAACTGAGTTTAGGAATATTAACGCATTAAAACCTTTTATTTTAATCATAAGTGAGTTCAGAAGCCCTATTCAACGCTCAAAGCTCTTGGATAAATGCCAAATTTCAGGAATGAATAATAACGGGGAAACCTAGAACCGCAAATAATGTTTTCTCTCATATTTGTAAGTTGGGTTTCTATCATGTTTTTATAGATTTTATGTTTTACATTTACTTCTTTAGTGTCCATTGAAGAGATCCTAATTCTATTATTAACATTTCTTTATGGAGATTCGTGTCCCCAGGAGGACACTGTTAGGTTACCTCAGCCTTAGCTATGCCCCTGGGACTTTTATCTTTCGTGTCCACTTGGTTCTTTCTATTTTCATGCCTTCTTCACTGATTATTCTTTATCTTTTCTTCCTCTTAGCTCTCAACTTGTTTATCCTATGCGAAGGGAATCTTGTGTGAGAGCATAACTTTCAGAGCCTTACTGAATAGATTTGTGTTAGTAAAAATCCTTTCTTTCGAGTACAGTTTTATTAATTTCATATGGAACTACTTGCGGGCGAAGCATCTGAAACATTATGGCGAGCAGTTCAAAAAACAATGGTGCTAAGAGACAGTAACAATACAGCATATAACACACTTCAGTACGAATGGTAACTTGAAGTCATAAAAGAAACAGAAAACCTATTCCAGGTAAAACGTTTCAGTTCACTTAGTACATAAATGATAACTTCGATTCTGTTGACAAAAAAAAATAACAGGCAGATGAGAGCAGACCAGTTCCGTTCCATCTTATTGCATTTTTCTGCTAGTGATATGACTTTTATTCAATTTATTCTTACATTCACATAGAATTAGTTCCGCTTACGTTGCGGGAGGGTCACGTAATAATAGGTTTAATCATCACTTTTAAATAATAGTAGAAGTAGTAGTAGGAGTGTAAGGAGCAGTAACTCGGCGACTATTTTGCACCGGAAGAGAAGAGGCCATCAAGTATATTTAATGATCATTTTTAAAAGCACACGAAACGCCGTGAGCGCGTGCAATGGTTCTAGGTCGAAACTCTGCCATTCTTGCCTTCAGTGACCGAAATGCTGCTCTCGCACAGTAAAATCTCTTAAGGCTTCCGTTGTGAACTTGACTCTGTTGCTAAAGGGCCCACTTCTCAACTGTAAATTAAAGAGAGCCCACGTCTCTCAGTTCCACAATTTACATGGTTGTACGTGGTACATGGTTGTTGCGACTCACTGATTGCCCACACAATTACTTAATATGACGTTTACTTTAGGATACTAGCGTATCTCACTGTAGTGAAGGGCGTGCCTCGCGGAGTGCAATGAAATTCCACTTCCGTTAAAATGCTGTCAAAAATTCTGGAGCGATTTGGGCCTCACGTCTGATGACGATAAACTGTTAATGATATTTTGGAGGCATCGATACTTTGAACATAGTTATCCCTTAAGTCTTCAGTGTAATACATTCCTGTTCCATTCTTCCTGTGAAGTGACAACAGCGTATAAACTTCATGGTTAATATTCATTATTATAAAGGGGTACGTTACCTTCAGCTTGAAAAGAAATACTTGTCAAGGGTGAATTGTAGACATTTCAGCTATTTTGAAGGCTGAGGGTCATAATCATGGTCTGAAATAGGGTACTAGAGTATAGATTATGAACTACTTAAATGACAGTTTACTACTATATCTCCGCAATCGAAATCAATCTATTGAAAGTTGAATTATTTAACCGGTCCCTATTGATGCTCAAAAGTCGTCTTAAAACCATTGGTGTTGTGAAGTCATTTTGGAAATGGTGGATTGAGAGCTCTACTCGAGAGAAGTAGTAAAATAATTCATATGACTGTGCTATTTTGCATCAGCAACGTATTGGTAAAAAACTTCACCTTGCCTACTTAAATTCTACAGTGCGCGCCGGTATCAGTTACAACGGGAAAAATGTAAAAAAATTATGAGAATTGCCAAGAGGTTGACCCATTAATGCATAGCGTCCATTTTTTAGACACATGATGGTTATAATACCAAATGAGAACAATGGTCACAAATGGATATAGTAATAGATGTCTTATTGATCATACAATGCCTCTGCATTATTCTAATGAAATTACTTGCCCATGAAATGTTAATGAGATACGAAGCTAATTTTTTTAAATTTAAATGTATAGTACCTCAGGTGGTTCCCTTAGCGGAATCACTTTCATTTCAGTAACTGGACAATACTATTTCACCTCATTTTATTCCCGATGCAAGTGACCCACCAAGGATCAGTTTCTAAAAAAGTAATAAAATATCTTTAAGAATAAATTTCCTGCATTAATGGATTACTGTCAAGGTTATATCTTATACGCAACTCCCTTCTCTACATAGCAATTCTTGTACCGTGAGCTGCGGACCACTGTCAGTAATTTGAGGTGTTCATTTGAAGCTAACATGGTCCGCAACTTAAATTTCTAGCCCAAACAAGCGACCAAATTATATATATAAGCAGTAAACTCACGTCTCCCGCGAAAAATATTCGTTTTATCCTTGTTATAATTCTAAATTATAATAGATATATGCATGCGCCGTAAGTTATCTTTGACAGTGATTGGGTGCGACAAGAGCTCTAGCTTAGAAGCAGACTTATATAATCAGTATATTCTAAGGATATTTTATGTAACGCAACGTAACATGGGATACTGAACAGGCTATTCGGTAGCCCTAAGTAAATGTTCATTAATGCCAAGTCCCTCAGCTATAAACAAATGCGCACAAGATGGTAAGAATATATACATTTGTTGCTCTTTCCGGGTTGCAAAGATAATACACTAACTTTGACACAAATAACTTATATTTTTTCACATTCTTTTCAATTACGCGCTAGTTAAAATTTTTGTGGAAATGAATTTTTTCTTCTTTTAGAAAACAGTTGAATCAAAGAGCGTTTCTTTGCATCCCGGAAACCAGATTATTTCTAAAGCGAAGGAACGTAGAACTAGCGCCACATAACCGGTTGCCATGGGTTGCCATGGGCATTGTAGATTTCAGGACGATACCTTCTATTTACTAGCAATGTTTTCAACGAAGCAACTCTTTAAGGAGTAGGGGAAAGTATTACGTACCCAAAACTGCAATTGGACTTAGTATCTCTTTCATTTTTTTTTGCAAGACTGCAAGGTAAATGGAAAGGAAGTAGGTTACAACAACTCATTCAGATACTATAAAATTCAAGTGTTCTGAGGGATAGAATATAGTTCTAATATTATATAGGCATGTAAAGACATTTCTAATCAGTATGCACAACCTGTCGAGTTAGACAATAAAAAAGTAACTGAAATAGTCTCTCGAGAGAAGGCCTACGTCCAAGAACGTACTTCTGATGGTTGAGAGGAGAATAATCAATTTAATCAGATGTTCCAACTCGGCAGAAAATTCTGTTAGCAATCACTGATGTACAAGTCACCTTCAATGTACGTCGTACTTGGAAACTGTGCTATTTGTTTCGTGCTCAACTTTGAGCCCATGTATTCGAACAAGGGTTTATTACTCAAGACCACATAGTTGCTCGAAACAAATCGTGCTTCAAGTCAAAGACAACATATATCAAAGACTGCTAGTACCAACAAACAATCTAGAAAAATATTTGGCATATCTAGGGCCCTTCCTTATCAATTGATACCGTTATCACAGGCTGACACATTTCCTTATTTTACGAATTTGTTCTCATGATTTTCAACGGTGATGAAGGTAGGTTAGATAAGGAGCTTGTTCTCTAGATCCACGCAGACGACTTTGGTTTCGGAGCACACGGTTTTGACGCAGTATCTTTCGGTGAATTGTGGCCTTCTGCTGCGTTAGGGACTGGGGGTGCATGTTTCTTCTTGGCTTTATTGTCTTCTGCTTCTGACTGACTGCTTTGTTTGACTGAAGTTGGAGTCGTATTTTCTGCAGCTGCTCCGTTAGGATCGCTCATTGTCGCTGTATCCACCTTCGGGGTTGGTTGCGGAATGCAGTTGGGTGAAGGAAGTGCGGTTGTCGAGTTCGGAAGGGGAGTGGTGGCCTTTGAAGCGGATGATGTGTTCCCACTTTTGGTTGACGTAGGCGTGGCTATCATGGTTGAAGGCGGAGTAGTAGTTTGAGTTGTTACTGGTATTCCACTTTTTATTGATGACGCTGTGGCATCTGACGACGGGACTGAAACAGCGGTCTGCTTATTGGAAGTTGTTGTGGTCGCTGCAGCCTTCTCAGAGTTCGATGTGTATTCCGGTGCCATAGTTACAGCTTTTCCTGGATGTGGCCGCGCTCTGACGTGCACAGGAGGAGTTTCTGGTGGTGCAGGTGTAGAAGGAATCACAGCAATGGCCGGGCCAACACCTCGCGGTGCTGCTGGTTTTGTCAAGTCCATGCTTGAGTGCGCAGCAGTTTCCGGCTCCTTTGCCAGAGAATCCACCGTAGATATTTCCTTTGCCTTGGATTTCGAGATTTCCAAAGAGCCTGGTACAGCTGCCTTGGCTGAGCTCGGCTTGGTTGCACACACAACTTCAGGTTTCAAGACTCCGCTGATCTGACCCTGAGGCAAAGCAGAACTATCCAGTTGTTCCCGGGAATTCTGTCTGGACGAATTCTTCGGCTTCCGGACAACGTCCATGGTTTCCAGGTCGTTCGTAGATGTGTACTGCGGCATGGGGGCAGTGTTTCTGGGTCGACGCAGCTGCTGTTGCTGTGGAGGAGGAATTTTTACGATGTTCGACGCTGGCATTTCTTTCCCAACGGCGCTGGACATAAGAGATGTTTGACCGCTCGATTGGAAGAGAGGCTTAGAACGAACTTCGAATCCTGTAACCGCTTTTTGTTGCTTTTGTTCGTTCACTTTTCTGGGTTCAGCGGCTTTGTCTGCCCCAACGTACACGTTCTGTGGCACAGCAATGTTGCTCTCTGACGGTGCCGTGCCGGACTTGAGAGAGCTTTCAGGTCGGCGTCCTGGGATGGTCAGCTTGCTCGTATCTTTGGCTTGCCCTGTTAAAGACCGTAAAATTACGATACTCATCTCCATGCGATTGTAACCTTTTACGATCTACATGGATTTCAATATCCATTTTCATAAGAATACTGCTAGTATTTCGAAGCAAGCTGAATGCAGCCTTATTACATTAATGAATAAGGCTGCAGCTACTTTTCAGTACACAGGTGAACACAGTCTTATCATCAAGATAAGTTGGTCGGAACTGGGTTAGAAGCCTAACCATCGTAAACGCTAATGAACAAGTTTCTCGAACCAAAGGCAAAGTTATCAAGTAACCGAAGGTCAAAATTTAGCGAAACTTCTGAAATATCTGATGACAAATTTCCACTAGAGTTTAGGTTTTAGGTAAAGGTGTTTAATGTCTAGGTTTTAGATAAAGGTGTTTAATGTTTAGGTGCTAGGTTAGGAGTTGGAGTTAAGTTAGGTTTTCGGTTAGGTTTCAGGTTAGGTGTTAAGTTTCAGGTTAGGCGTTAAGTTTCAGGTTAGGTGTTAAGTTTTCGGTTAAGTTTCAGGTTCGGTGTTAAGTTTTCGGTTAGGTTTCAGGTTAGGTGTGAAGTTTTCGGTTAGGTTTCTGGTTAGGTGTTACGTTTTCGGTTAGGTTTTAGATTAGGGTTGTTAGGTTGTTAGTTTCTAGGTTAGGTTTTAAGTTAGGTGTTAGGTTTCAAGTTAGGTGTTAGGTTTCAGGTTAGGTGTTAGGTTTCAGGTTAGGTGTTAGGATTCAGGTTAGGTGTTAGGTTTCAGGTTAGGTGTTAGGTTTTAGTTTAGGTGTTAGGTTTTAGGTGTTAGGTTTTAGGTTAGGTTACCCTTACGTTTTTTATCAAAAATTAGTGAAAAAAATTACTACCTCCGATTTCAACGAATTTTCAAGGTTTTAAACTTGTATACTATTGTATTAACTATG
>VOMN01032583.1:0-19918 GCA_014899125.1 Orchestia grillus | reverse complement strand
AATCTCTCAACACACATTAAATAACATTAATATTAAATAATTTGTAGTATAAAAATTTATTTTATTTTTTAAGAAATATTTAATATAAAATTGTATCTCATCTAATTTTTTTAAAGAAACTATTATTTTTAAACAATACTCTTTTAATATAAGAAAAAAAATAACATTATATAATTGCGAAAAAATTCATGTTGTGTATATAAGAGCAGTTTTCATACTAAATTTTTTACTAAAAAAAAAAAATATNAAAAAATATTAATTTTAAAAAAAAAATAAGTAACGGAAAATACACTGATATAACATACCAGAAACACTTTGATAAAGTTTGGATAAAATCTAGCTGTTGTACTTTAAATATATTAGCTTGGTATAAATAAAATGTAAAAAAATAATAAGTATAATTAGTAATAAAATTTAATAAAACTGTCATATTTTAAGTTATTATACAAATAATTTTATTGCTCAAGATTAATATTATATAAAAAAAAATAATACTAGTATGGTTTTTAGTTAAATTTGTCAATTTAAAGCTTTTAATACGTAGTCTAATATAAGAATTAACTGCAGTCACACTAAAAAATAAACTAATATACACAAGTTATATGGGTTATTTATATTAATGTTTAATGAATATGGTATTATTATTAAAAATTCACCCTCATATAAAAGTAAAAATAAAACTAATAATAAAAAATTAATAGAATATGATATTTTTATTTTTATTAATGATTTAAACCCACACTCGTAAAAATCAAATTTTACACTATAATATTTATTAGAGTAAAAAATTTTACTAAAAAAAGTTATTATTCAAAATAAAAAAGAAAAAATAACAGCGTTACAAATTATATTTAACAATAAAACCCCTACCAATTATTATATTTGATTAGCTTAAATGAATGAATATATTATTCAAATTAATGATAAAATTATTACCATAATAAAATTATATAGATATATTTTTAAGAGCATTTTAAACCAACCATCACACTTATAAAAACTAAAAAAAAAAAAAATATGAAAAATTAACATTAACAATAAAAATCCTGCCAATTATTATATTTTAGTTAGTTTTGGTTAGCTTAAGTGTATAAATATACCGATATAATTAATAATAAAATTACCATTATATAAAGATTATATTAATAAATTTTTAAAAATATTTAAAGTCAATTACTACATTTATAAAAGTAAGTATATACTATATGTAGATTAATGCTAACAATAAAAATTTATTAACTTTTAATAATAAACTATACAGACCGCTATGTTTAAAAAAAATAAAGATAATAAAAGTAGTTTCATTATAAATTCATCTCTTTTAGAAATACGAGGATCTACTCACAAGTATCTTGTTGGCCTATTATATAACACTAATAACGTTATTCTAAATAAAGCTCCTGTTCCTAAAAAAATTATTATAAATAAACTTAACCCTGTTACTATATATGAACTCTCTATTAGTAAGCCAGCTAAATAAGTTTCGGCTAAAAATTTTACTGTTAAAGGTACAGCCAAAGAAAAAAACATCGTTGCTCAAATGTATACTTTAAGTTTAGGAACATGTTGGTATAAACCGCCTATTGTAACAATATTTCTTGTTTTAAATTTTTTTTGTATAATATCAACCAAAAAAAACATTAATGTAGTTAATAGGCCGTGCATTAGCACAAAAACACTTATTAAGTAGTTTATTGTGTTAGTACTCGAAACTAGTAATAAAAGTATTATATTCATTTCCTGTATTGTTATAAAGGCTACTATTTTTTTAAAGTCTATTTGAGTTCATAATTTACAAGATGACTCTACAATACCTACCATAGCAAATATTATTATAGTTTTATAGAGTTCATGCGTCATAAATATATTAGTTAGCATAGATAAACAATACACTGATGTTTTAACTAAAAAACCGCTTAAAAATATAGAGAAACCAGCAGGTGCTTCCACATGAATTTTTGTTAATCAATAATGAAGTGGAAATACAGGTATTTTTATACCAAAACCTATAAATATACTGAAACCTAGAATTCATAATTCTTGTTCTGTAAATTTTACAGACATTAAGATATGATAGTTTAGAGTGTTATATTGAATGTATACGTAAGATAACGATACTAGTACTAAAAATGCTCCAGTTAAAGTTCACGTAAATAAAAATTTTGTAGCTCCATTTATTTTTTTTGTATAACTTAATACATAAATATAATATATAGTTGGCATAAACATAAACTCAAAAGAAATAAACATTACTAATATATTTGTTGTATTAACCATAGTTATTGTTAATAATAAGAAGATAGAAAAAAGAGTTAAATTAGACATATTTTTAACGATATTCCTTTCGCCTAGTAAATGTTTACATACGTAAGCTGTTACGTAGACTAATAGTAACATACAGTCACTAAAACCTGAACGTGTATTATTAAAAATTAACTCTTTATTTCCAATTATTAGTTTACTTTCTGGAAAATACATAAAACCATCACACACAGTGTTGTTTAGTATTAAACCAATAAATATTTTTATTATAAGACTTAAAAAAAAAAATGATAATATAATTAAATTAATTTTTTTAACTATATTTTTTATATTATATTTGTTAAAAGAACTTAAATTTATTAAAAAAGATATTATTGCTATAAATAGTATTGGAATAATTGTTATGTTTGAAATTAATGTAACCTTATTTAAGATTATTTGAGAATAGTAAGTAAAAGCGTATTGTGGATTATCTGACAAAATTAATATCTTATTTTTTTAAAATAAGTTTCTAGTAAAGTTTTGCTTGAATATGTATATAAATAAAAAAATAATCATATAGATACCAGTATATACAGAGTTATTTGTATAAAAGTCATTATTACTAAGTGTAAAAATAAGTATAAATAAATAAATATTATTTTTATTAAAATTGCACACATACTAAGAATACTAACGTTTAGCGTACAGTTATTAAAGTTGCATAAAATATACATAGAACAACTTAAGCTAATATTGGTAAAAATTCAGTCGAATAGTTCAAAGTAAAATAAAAAAATAAAAATTAATCTAGTATTTTGTAATATTGTTCTTAAAAAAATAGTTAAAGTAGTAATAATATCTAGTAATAACTCAATAATTATGTTAGAAGAATTAGCAGCACCCCGTATATACACAGCAAAAGCTAAACCAAAATCATACAGCATTTTTACTGGAGTTAATAAGATTAGTACTATAAACATTATTACGCTAGTAATTAATCACGAGTTATTTAGATTTGAATAAATATATCAATTAAAAAAAATATAAAAACTTATTGTTAATATATACACTAAAAATAAAAGAGAAAATTGAAAATCATCAAAAGAACCAAAACTTTGTTCACTTATATTACTTGTTTTTTGGGAAGTTGTAACTATATTTGTAATTAAAAAGTTACTTTTTAAAATAACGGTATTAAGTAAGGAATAGATTATAAGAACTATAATAAATGTATAAGTTCACTTTGTTAAAATAAATACTAAAAAGTTTGTCGTTATATATAGCTTTTTATTTAAAAATATATTTTTAGTTAAAAAAATATTATAATTTTTAAAATACATTAAATTTTCTTTTTTAATAATTTCAAATAAATTTTTAGTTTTTAAATAATTGCATGTGGTTAGCACAGTTATATCATAATAATTTAATAAATACTTAACACCTATTAAATTTGCATATAAGTAGTTTGTTGCGTCTGATAATAATATTACCTCATTGATATATACATCATATAACATTTGTATAATTATAGTTTTAGTTAAAATAATTGTTATTAAATTAAAATAATAATAATTACAGAAATTATATAAATAGTTAAATAAATACTTAATTTAAAATAGTTTTGAAATGTTTTACTATTAAATATATTTAAATAAGTTTTAATTAGATTACTAGTTTTTAAAAATTTAGAGATAAATTTTTCTAAAATAAATTTATCAAAATAAAATACAGTAAATGTATAGTATATATATTTTGTAATATTAAGTATTAATTTTTTAAAATAATAATCTAATAAAAATCCTGTTTTAAAAGTTTTATATCATTTTTTACATAAAATTTTATTTAACAGTTAATTATTTCTTTTTATAATTCTTAATAAAGACGGTACTATAAAACAGCTTAGTAAAAAATAAGTTATTCATATATTATAACTAAATTTTAGTGTAAAACCGTACAAAACTATAAAAGATCCATAAATAACTAGAATATTAAGACAAATACCAAAATAAAATATTACTCTCGATACTTGCCTATTTCTAGAATATCTACTTTTATTAAATGATTTATTTTTACGAAGAAAAAAAATTTTACCCATTACTAACTAAAGTATTTTATTAGATAGCACTAATCTTTTATTTAACTTTAGTAATTTACCTAATTTTATTTTTGTATTTTTTTTATTAAAAATATACGAGAAAACTAAAATTATAATATTTATACTATGTTTATTTTTAATATATAAATTAAAGTTTGTTTTTAAACTTTTTGTAATTTTTTGAGTTAATTTTATAATTTTTTTATAAAAAATTAAATTAATTAGTTTTTTTATTAACAGTTTTTTTATATAAATATGTTAAATTATTATAATTATTATAATTGTTACGATATTTGTCAAAATTAAATAAGGCATGTTGTTTATATGTACATTATAAAAATTGTTTTTAAATAATTTTATTTTTAAATTTTTAGTTATATTTAAAAAATTATGTAAATATATTTGGTGTTTAAATTTAATTGAAATTATATACTTTAAAAAAAATAGATTTAGTTTAAATTTAATACTTGACTTATTTATAAATTTAGTAAATATTTTATAAAAAAAAAACAAATACTTTAGCCAGGAGTTGAACCTAGGTCAACAGGGTAAAAACCTGTTATCTTAACCGTTAGACGACTAAAGTTAAAAAATTTTTTTAATAAAAAAAAAAATACCTTAGCTAGGAGTTGAACCTAGGTCAACAGGGTGAAAACCTGTTATCTTAACCGTTAGACGACTAAGGTTTAAAAACTTTTTTAAAAGCAACTCTAAATTTTTTTATTTTTAAATTTTTACATATTGGTCCATACAATTCTTTACCTACAGTATTCATTCTTTTTTTTAAAAGAATTAAACCATTTGTATCAAAAGAGTACGTAAGTCCATCTATTTTGTTTAAGTAATGCTGTGTTCTGGTTACTATAGCTCTTAATTTTCTTTTTCTTCGCTTAATTAATATAGGTTTAGTGTTTTTTATAACTACTCTTAAAAATCTACCAACTTTAGCGTGACGTTTAGTGCTAGTTTTACGAGTTTCTATGACTCTTACGAGTAATATACCGCTAGAGTCGCTTGGAATAGAAAATGATTCTTTTTGGAACATGTTTACTTACTTATTTTTGAAATAAAAAAACTTTATTTAAAAAATTTGTTTGTTTGTACATGTTTTGTTTTTTTAAATTTAAAATATTTTTTTTTAATTTATTGTTATTTTTTAATAATTTTAATAAAAAAAAAATAATAATAAAAAAAAAGCTAAAAACACTTATTATTAAAATTAAAAAAGTAGTTACTAATATAAATTTATTGAATAAAAAATAAAATAAAATAAAAAAGTCTGAAGTATATATTTGATTAATAGAAACATAAACGTTTGTTGCCAATAGTGTATTAGTACTATCAGAGGTATAAATATTAAATAATAAGAAAATAAAAATTACTATATATATATATTTAAAATTTATAACTTTACATTTGTTTAATTTTATATTATTAGAGTAAATATTTGTGTACGCCATTAAAATTAGTAAAAAAATAGTAAATTCAGTTAATAAAAATATAATAAAAAACCCATCTAATAAATAAAAAAAACCTCAAATTGAATAAACAGTTATTATTAAGATAAAATAAAAAAGTTTATTACGATTATTTGTAACTAAAAATATAATAGAATAATTTATTAGTATACTTGTTAAAAATAGACTTGTATATACATTTAAAATATTATTTAATAACAGTTATAAATTTCAACCACCAAAGAATATTAATGAGTAAGTGACTGAAAAACAAAATAAATGAAAGTACTCACCTAAATAAAATAAAGCAAAAAAAAAACCACCCATTTCAGTAGTGTGACCAGCTATTAACTCGGATTCGGCTTCTCCTAAATCAAATGGTATTCTACCTGTTTCTAAAAAAAAAATAATAAAACATACTGGTAAAAATGGAATTAATAAAAATACACCCATAGTTAAATTATTTTGTAAATTTACAATTTGAAAAAATGAAAATGATTCAAATAACAACACCATAAATATTATTAAAAAGTTAATAAAAATTTCTAAATTTAACGTAGTAACTAAAACTCTCATAGAGGATATAATTGCATATTTATTTTTACTCATTCAACCTGTAAAAAAAATTAATAAAGAAAAAACTATGGATAAAATTCCCATAAAAAGTAAATTGTATTCTATTTCACAAATAGATAAATTTGGTCCTCAAATTAAATTAACTCAAAATAAATAACATATAACTAACGAGCTTGTTGGTATAATAAAAAATAGTGTTTTATTTACACTTTTTAATATTAAAATATGTTTAAATAGTAATTTTAACGCATCAGCAATAAATTGTAACCTTCCTTTATAACCCACGTAGTTAGGACCTACTCTTCTTTGTATTAAAGACAATATTTTCCTTTCCATTAAAGTTATTGATGCAATTATTAGTGTAAATAATATAAAAATTATAGCATTTAATAATAATATTTGAATAAAATTTAAAAAAACAAACATTTAGTATTTTATTGTTAAATTTATTTATTTTGTAAAATAATTGATGACTCAAAAGATGGTAAAACTATTGTTTTTAAGTAATGTGTATTTAAGTTTATTTGTTTAATAATATAGTAAATAATTCTCTTGTTTATTCTTGGTATTAAAGAAAATAAATATATAGTATTTTTTTTTTCTAAAAATGACTCAATTATAGTTGAGTAAAAAGCGCCGACACCTAACATTGTTATTAAATGACCGGTTGTCGACATACTTTGTCAACCCATATACGCTGCAGGAAAGTCATGTAATCTTCTCGGTAAACCAGAAAAACTTACTCAAAACATTGGTAAAAAAGTTAACCACTGACCAGCAGTATAATATTTGATATGATATTGCGAAAAATTTTTAGAATATTTAAAAAAAAAAAATACGTGAAAATAAAAATAAAAACCAACAAAAATAGCCATAACAACAGCACCAGATAACATTAAATGAAAGTGAGCCACGACATACAGAGTATCGTGCATAGAAATATCAAGGCTAACATGAGATAATCACATACCTGTTACACCAGCTACTAAAAAAAAAAAAATGAAAGAAATAATCGCAAAAAGCACTATATTAACCGCAAGAGCTCCGTTTACTAAAGTAAAAGTCCAGTTTACTACCTTAATAGTTGCTGGCATAGATATCATTATAGTTACAGTACTATAAAGTGCTCTGCTTCTATGGTCTAAACCTATTAAATACATGTGATGTCCTCAAACTAAAAAACCCATATAGTTCATAATGTAAATAGCTCAAATTAAGTGGTGTTTAGATGCAACTCTCCTAAAGTTAATTGAAGGTAAAACCGAATTGATAATACCAAAAGCAGGTATTACTAAAACATAAACTTCTGGGTGACCAAAAAATCAAAATAAGTGATGAAAGAATATAGGATCGCCACCGTAAGAAAAGTCAAAAAAAGATGTGTCTCAATATCTATCTAAAATCAGCATAATCATAGCGGAACCTAGCACTGGTGTAATAACTGATAGTGCTCTTAACATTAACAATATAGTTATACTAATAAAAGGTAGTAAAACTCTTCTATTTTTTATACCCGACATAGTTAAAGTTCTTTTAGTAGATAATAAGTTAACTAATGATATAGTTGTGCTTATACCTGCAAAGTAAATACCTAGAATTAGCAGATCTTGTATACCTGAACCAGTAAATTGGGTTTTTGAGGAAAACGGTGTTATAAAAGTTCAACCAGATACAGTTTGCGTTGCATTAGAACACTTTACTATATGCCTTTTTCTTCTTTTAATTTTGTCAGCACCTGTTGTTAATACCCAAAAAGATTCGGGCATTAAATATAAATTTTTTCAAAATAATAACTTTCAAGAATCTTTATCTCTAAAGTCTACTAGTAAATGTTTTAGATTAAATTTATCACTTTTTTTATTATAATTAGCATAATAATCTACAGTTAAGTTGGATAAATTATTTTGTCAGTCATTTTGCGTAATATTATCTGTAAATATATTACTATTACTTAAATTAGTATAGTTAGATATTTTTGTGTTATTATATCAAAACTCTGTTCTAATAAATCCTATTTTTGTGACGACTATGTAACCACAGGGTTGGATTCAAAAACCTAGATTATTTAGTCTTGGATAAGAAACATCTTTACTACCTACGTGATATGGTAATAAGAAATTAGCAAAGCCACCAAAAAAAATAGGAACAATAACAAAAAAAATCATTATAATAGCATGGGCAGTTATAACTTGTAAATATTTTAGCGAGTCTCCACTAAAAAATGGGCTTCCTGGGTAAGCCATCTCCAACCTTATTACTGTAGCTAATATTGAACCTGATAAACCTGTAATTAATGTAAAGTAAAAGTAGTTTAAACCTAATCTTTTATGATTTATAGTTTGTAAATATTTTTTATTAAAAAACAAATATAATAATACAATTTTATGGAAGTTAATTTTTTGTAACAATTAAAAATAAAATATCATGCAAAAATATTATCGTTTAAATTTAGATTAAACGCACTATAACTATATATATTACATCAATAATAAAAATACAAATATATATATACAGCTAAAACTTTTTTTAAAAGTAGCTTAATATTAATAAAATTATAACACACACATACTAAAATTAATTTAGTTAAAGTTATATGTAATTTTGTAATAATAAGTTTTACATAATAAATTTTAAGATAAATAAAAAATAAAAAAATTTGTAGTAACATCATTAAACGTACTTTCAAAAGACTAATGAATTTACGTTTCAAATATTAGTAGATTTATATATTAGTGGTAACTTTATACTATAAAAATTTATTTGTAATATGTTTGTTAAAAATAATTTTACTTCTAACACCAATTTAGTAAATAAATTAAAGTTTATATTAAAAAAAAAACAATCGAATGATTTCTCAAAAAAACGTTTATAAATTCATTTAAATCACTGTATATAACATATTAAGTTTAAAATATAAAGAATTATTATATTTTGTATATTATAACCTAATAAAGTAATAGTCACTTGTTTTTTCTCAAAAGTTTTCATTAAAAAAAAAATTCAACTTATAAATATAAATAAAAAGTGTCAATATTTTACAATTAAACATATTGATAAATATTGAAGTTTATTTCTAAAAATAGGCTGTTTTACTGAAATACATCAAATGTTGTTATTAACATCGAAGTCCTTACTATTTTCATTAAATATATTTAATATGTATATAAATTGATACGTTTCTAAAAAAAATAAGTATATAAAGTAAGAAATAACTACAATTAATATAAAAATAAGTTGATTAAATGAAATATTATTTAACTTTAATAATATATAATATAATAAGTAGATAATTATTGCTAAAGTAATCACATTTATACTGATTAGGTTTAAAGACGTTAAGTATTCTTGATTTAAAGAAGCATAGTCATAGATGTAACATGGTTCTTGACTACTATTTAAAAAATAATAAAAATATATTAGCATTAAAAAAATTTCAACAAGTCAAAAATATACATTAGTTCTCTTCCAAAATCTTTGTACTGCTGATGTAAATTTACCGAATTGATAGCGTTTTAAAAAAAAATTAAAACCGCTTATTAGTCAAAAAAAAAGTAAACAAACAATTAATCATACGGCTATTTGTTTTAGTACTTTTACTTGTAAATAAAAGATTAAATACACACCTACCGATAAACTCAAAAAAATAGACACTAATATTTTTTTAAAATAGCTATACAAAATAAAATTTATCATACAAATATTTGCCGCTATTATTTTGTAAAATTTAGTAAAGTAATTTTTTAAAGAATATAGGTTATAAACAGCATAAACAGAGTTATAACCTAGAGTAATTTTTTTAGAAGGTGAGTAAAGTGTTACGGTAAAATATTTATCACCCACATTACACATTTCTACAAATTTTTTTAAAGTAATATTAGCTTTTAATATATTTTTAGAATAATTTTTTAAGTTTAAGAGAAATTTACTCAATAATAAGGCACTATATACGTTTAAATAAAATATAGTGTTTTTTATAACTAAACCAATTCCTTTAAAACCTAAAAAATAATATATAAAAACTAACAAATCATTTTTAATAGAGTCATTAATATTAAAATAAGTGTGCATAAATTTAATTAAACACTTTATGTGTGCAATTTTAATAACAAATAATATTACAGTTATAAAATAAATTAAAACTAAAAATAATTCACAACCCATTAACTTAACGTTTTTTTGTTTTATTGTACAATTTTTTGTTACTGTTTAAATTTAAATTTTTTTTTTTTAGTTTTTTTATAAAAAATTTAATAACGTAATTTAATCGTGTATAATAATATAATAGTGTTGATTTACGCCGTAATTTATTATGACGATTTTTTTTAATATAATAAAGTTTTGATAAATAACGCCGATTATAAAAATTTTTTATTAGATTTAATATGAGAATAAATTTACAAGATAAAGACTTTAAAGAAAATTTTTTAAAAAATAAAATTATTGCTGTTATATAAAAATTATCGAAAAATTTAGCTTTTTTTTTTAAAAAATTATTTAACTTTAGTCTTAAAACAGGTTTTTTTAGTATATAAAATAAGACTAAACTATAACAAAAAAAAGCAATAATTATAAATACCATTTGTTTATTAGTATAATTATAATTATATAGCCAAAAATGTGGTTTAGATTTGAAAATTTGAACTGCTTCCATTAGTAAAACAGGCTTAAGCATTGAACTATTTGGTTTTATTAATTCTACTAAAATTCCAGCCTTGTGATTATTTTCATCAACAGGTGCTCAATTAATTTTTGGACTTATAATATTAACCTTAAAATTTACAAAATAGTCTATATAGTACAGTACAAAAAAGTATATTATAGTTATTAATAAAATTTGTCAAACGTATTTTTTATATTTTCTATACTTTCTTTTAATAATACGTAAATTAAAGTTTAAAAGAGGTTTTTTTAATATATAAAGTAAAGCTAAACTATAACAAAAAAAACAAACAGCTATAGCCATTAATTGTTTGTCTATAAAATTATATAAATCAAAATATCCTTTAGTTTTAGAAGCTTCGTACATTAAATTATCTGGCTTCACTAATTCTACTCAAATTCCAGCCTTGTGATTATTTTCATCAACAAGTACTCAATTAATTTTTGGCCTTATAATATTAACCTTAAAATTTGCACAATAGTCTATATAGTACAGAGCAGAAAAATACACTATAGTTAATAATAAAGTTTGTCAGATATATTTTTTATGTTTTTCATAAATTTCTTTAAATTCACATAATTTAAACTTTAAAATTAAAATAATTGAAGAGTATACTCACCAATACTGCATTATTTTTAAAATAAAATAGTCTAATGGATGCTCTTTAGATACATCAAATTTTTCTTTTAAAAATCCTTTACTTCTATTAAAATTTACACGTAAACAATTCTTAATGGTACTATATTTTTTTTTTAGATAAAGTATAAATTTATTAAAATATAACATAACTTTAGTAAAAATTGTAATTTTTTTAAAGTATTTAAAGAGCTTAAGTAAAAAACCCATTATGCCACGCATATTTTATTGAGTTAATATTAAATTAAATTAGATAAATAACATAGCGCAAAACTATAGTTGTTTAATCTTTAAGTTTAATAAAATATTGTTTTTATTTAGTAAATTGTTGTAAAAAATTCCTATCAAGTTATTTTTTATAGAAAAGGAATTATAATTATTGTTAAAAACGTCTACAATACAATTACTTAAAGATATGACATTAAAAATAATCAAGAATAAGACAAAAAAGTAATAAATAAAAAAAAAATTTTGTAATAAATTTATTATTACAATTATTTTCTCCAATATAAATTAAAACAAGTATAAATTTTAGTAAAGTATTCTACCTACAGATTCTTCTACCGGTACCTTGTGTCAACTTAATTCAAATCACCTAGCATTGGGCGAAATACACTCACCTTTAAGTATGGTTTCCCATAATACTACATAAATGTAGTTTTTTTTAAAATTCTAGTCTTATACCACAGTATTAAAGAAAGCGAGTTACATAGATATTTTTACCGAACACTAAACTCTTCGAATGTGATGGGCAGTGTGTGCAAGGTTAGTATTTTAATTCACCGTAACATACTTATATACGATTACTAATGATTTCGACTTCAATATTTCAAGTTTCAGAAATATATCCGTACTAGGATAATTTTTAAAAATTCCCTCTAAATTTCTTTTTCGAAATTTTTTGTTTTTATCGTTGTAACACGTGTGTAGCCCATAGCATAAAGACCATGAGGACTTGACTTTAGCTTAATATGTTATTAACTTATATAAAAATAAACTAATTAAACAAATTATTAAGGTTGCGCCCGTTATAAGCAGTTAAACTTACAACTCAAAACACGAGCTGACGACAGCCATGCAATACCTATTTTATCATAATGTTACATTACAATTATTTTTAGCTATGGTAAGGTTCTACGTGGATTATCGCATTAAACCACATGTTCCACCATTCATGCTAACCCCCGCCAATTCTGTTAACTTTGAGTTTTGCAACTATACTAATCTGGTGGATTTTTTAGCGTAAGCTTTTAAAAATCAGTATTTAGGGTAAAGATTACCAGGGTCTCTAATCCTGTTTATTTCCTTTACTTTCATGCTTGAAAGTCAGATTGAATAAGAAAAATTAATTAAAAATTAGCAGGAATGGTTATATTTCCGCATTTTATCGCTATATAAACACACCTTTTTTCTTTTATCAAACTCTAGCATTTTTGTATAAAAGCACATCTTTTTGAATTTGGTCGATTATACTATAAGCCTTCTAGACATCCTTTACACCCAGTTACGGCGAATAATGCTAATCACTCAGGTGTTACCGCGGCTGCTGGCACCTGTATTTGCCATGACTTCTGTTTATATTTTTTATCACTATTTTAATATACGATTAGACTTTACGACTATTTAAGCCTTCGTCATCTCCGCTGATTCGATAGGTCATACTTTCGTACATTGCCTAATATTCTTTACTGCTGCCATTAGGTGGGGTTGTTTTCATACCCCATGTGGATGATTCTTCTCTCAAATCAACTAGAGATTATAAGCAATTATCTTTAGATAACTAAACTTAGTCCCAAGTAAGTAAACAGTTTTCCGTCTTTGACTCATATTATATTTAATAATAAGAAAACTTATTTCAACTTACGCTACTCACCACGACGCTACTTGTTTTATAATTAGTATAAAACCCGTTCAACTTGCATGTATTAGACGTTCAGCCAGCATTAACTCCAAGCCAAGATCACACTCATTACTTAAATTCCTCACCAATTATATTTTAAATTTATTTTTTTTTTTGTTATTAGATTATTTGTATTTTTGATTTCTGCATACCTGTTTAATCTAGATAAACCTTTAGAATTTCATCAAACAACAAACTGCTCAAATGGTAGAGCACAAATTCTTATTGGCATATGATGATGATATCTACCACATATTTCAGCGCACTGGCCATAATAAAAACCTATATTATCTACATAAAAAGTATGGTGTGTTGATCTGCCTGGAACGCAATCTAGCTTTATTCCTAAGGCAGGTATAAATCAAGAATGTACAACATCATAAGAATTTGTTATTACTGTTAAATTTATGTGCGCTGGTATAATTAAAGTGCGTTTTGTTCTTAAAAGTCTACGAGCTAGCGTTACTGGGACTAATTCATGTCTATATTTATTAATTTTTAACGCAGTTTTAAAATTTGTGGAATTACTATCTATTACAGGTATATCTACAAAATTATTATTGTTAGTTATATTTTTTACTTTATTTACTTCAAAAGTTTTACTATCGTAACTAACTTCAGGCTTATAAATAAAATTTTTAATGCGTTTATACTTTTTTTGTCTAAAACCTCAAAAATTTTCAGTGTGTAATGTTTTGTTTTCTAAAGATTCACCAGAGTTATTTAGTTTATAATTTATAAAGATTAATTTATTAAGTTTAATTTTATTAAATAAGTCAATAATACAACTGTTTAGTGTTGTTTTTATTATTCTTAGTGGTTGTGTTGTTAACTTATGTCTTAAATTACTATTTATATCTGCTGCATCATCTAATTGAGTATAATTATAATAAGTAAATGTATTTTGTTTATTTTTATTTGTATGATACATATTAAATTGCTCGATATTATTTTTATTAAAGTTAATTTTTTTAAAGAAATTAAAATTATAATTATTGGGTTTGACCTCTGTAGTATTAAAGTTGTTTAAATTAAAATTATCTGGGTTAGTATTATTTTTAATAGTATCCGGTTTAAATTCGGATGTATTAGTATTATTTTTAATAGTATCCGGTTTAAATTCAGGTGTATTTTGTTTTTTATTAAATACACCTAAATTAAGTTTATAAGTATGCGAATTAAGTTTAATAAAATATGTTTTACGTTTAATATCTTGTTCTTTAAGTTTAAGGGTTCTCGAATACAATTTAATCATATAAAAATTTACTTTATTTTTAATAAAGTTTGATGTAATTTTAGAGTTTTGGAATTTAACTTTAGACATAATTGCACGCTTAAGTTCAGGCATTTGTAGTTTAAGTTCAGGCATTTGAACTTTAAATTTAGGCATTTGGACTTTAAATTTAGGCATAATTTCAGGCATTTGTAGTTTAAATTTAGGCAAATAAATTTTAAATTTAGGAATAAATTCAGGCATTTCTAGTTTAAATTTAGGCATTTGTAGTTTAAATTTAGGCATAAATTCAGCGGTTTGGAGTTTAAATTTAGGCATTGTTTGAGTAATAGTTTTAGGAATATAGTTTTTTAATTTAGGAATAAATTCAGGCATTTCTAGTTTAAATTTAGGCATTTGTAGTTTAAACTTAGGCATAAATTCAGCGGTTTGGAGTTTAAATTTAGGCATTGTTTGAGGAATAGTTTTAGGAATGTAGTCTTTTAATTCAGGCATAATTTCAGGCATTTGTACTTTAGTTTTAGGTATTTGAATTTTAAATTTAGGCACTTGAAATTTAAGTTCAAATTTAGGTGTAATCTCAGACATAGTTTTAGGTATTTGTAGTATAAATTTAGGCATTTGAAGTTTGAGTTTAGGCATCGTTTGAGGGATAGTCTTAGGAATTTGATCTTTTAATTCAGGCATTTGTAGTATTAATTTAGGAGTTTGTAGTTTAAGTATAGGCATTAATGATATATCTTTAGGAATTTTTCGTTTAAATTTAGGTGTAATTTGAGATTTAATTTTAAGAATTTGGAGTTTAGATTTAAATGTGTCTATTTTATCAAAAAATACCCTTAATTCTGCTTTACGTTTAGCTCGCAATTCTAATTCAAGCTTATGAATAACTAAAAGAATGTCTTTAATATCTGCTTTATGATCAGTTCAAGATAGATAAGAGGTTATTATATCTATAATTTTATCTTTAATGGAGTCAAACATAACTTCAGGGATTTTTTTATTAGTGTAATTTAAACGCTTATTAATATAATCAAAATCTTTATTAATATATTTTAAGTTTTTATTAATATATTTTAAGTTTTTATTAGCATACTTTAAATTTTTTATTTTTGATTTATAAACTAACTCACTTGTTAAATTATTATTAATCAAATTATTTTTTGTTGTTTCATTTTTTTTTAAAAAGTTTAAATAAGAATCTTGAAACTCTAACTGGGTTGTTAAATTTATAGCTTGATAATAGGTGTCTAAACCATAAGAGTCTAAACCAGAGGAGATGTATCATTTGCTATGTCCAACGCTCTTTGGTGCTGTTATTATATTTTGAAAAGTATTTGGGTCATATTTATAAACTCAATACCATTGTTTTCCTTGTATTCTAATAGTAAATAATGAAGATTCATTTTGTCACTCTATCATTCTTAAAATAAAGTTAGAATTTATAAGAATATTGCAACATCAACTTACAGGTATTAAAGCTACTAAAAAATCACCTCATTTACCCCTCCCTCTGGTACTTGTATTTAGTGTTATATTATAGCTAAACGTTTTTTTTGTAATTACTTTAATTACAATAAAATAGTACATGGATCACCAAATAGTGAACCAAAATCATCACCAATATTGTCATTGTGATAAATGAACTAAAATTTCGGATTTATAACTAGAAAATCCGAAATTAAAGTTTTGCTGCATACTGGCTTCTGTCAAAATATGACCTCACATGTTAAACTAATTTGGAAAGAATTATAGAAAAAAATACAAAAATAAATCCAGTTATTATAAGTTCAACTTTATTATAAAAAGTAAATTCAAATCTTCAACAAATTAAAAAAATAAAAATAAAAATTAGTAAAAATATTATATAAAAAATTTCATAAAAAGATTGATAGAGTATATTGGTGTATAAATTTGTTTCATTAAAGCTAATAAAAAAGTTTGGAAAAAAATTAAATATTAAAGAATTAAATTTTAAATTAACGTCAATGTATATATAAATTACAATAGAAAATAGCACTAAAAAACTAGTAGATATTAAAAACACATATGTAGTAAGCGATCAATACTGTGCAACATTAACTTGCTTTTGTTGAACTTTATATATAATGCTTGAAAATTTATCTTTAACTATATCAAACGCTGAATAATAAACTAAGCGATAAGTGTAAACAATTCCGGAAAGCATACCTATTAGACAAAAACCTATTGATAAACCTAGCCTATCTGTGTTTAATAAAAATAGACTAAACACCGATTTATATAAATAACCTAATGAGAATGGTAAACCCCCTAAATTAAAACTACATATTAATAAAAATACAGAATCTACAGGCAGTATTCTAGATAAACAACCCATTTGTCTAATATCCTGCGTCATGGCAACTCTGATAAAAGAACCGGCACAATAAAAAGTTGCTGCTTTAAATAAACCGTGTAAAAATAAGTAACTAATTGTTAAGAAATAACAGTCTAAACCTACTGTAACAAACAAAAAACCACAATGACTGATAGTAGAGTAAGCTAGTAATTTTTTCATGTCTGTTTGTGCTGATGACACTACAGCACCATAAGCTGCTGTAATACTACCTATAAAAATAATATAATTTTGTAATTTTTCAATAATTATTAAAGAATTAAACCTTAAAAGTAAATATAAACCAGCGGACACTAGTGTTGCTGAATGTATTAAAGCTGATGCTGGAACTGGAGCTTCCATAGAGTCAGGTAACCATAAATGACCGAAAATTTGCGCTGATTTAACCATAGAGCATAAAAATAAAGCAATTATAATAGGTAGCATTACTTTATCATAAACGTACATATAAGACGTTAATTTTGCATTTACTAGCGTTATATTATTAGTGTTTTTGAAGTTTATTATAGAAATTATAAATATAAAAAAAAAAATATCACTAACTTTATTAAATGATACAGCTTTAAAGCTTGATTTAATAGTACCTCTTCTATTATTTCAAAAATTAATTAAAAAAAACGAAACTAAACCTATAGCTTCTCAACCTAAAAAAATAGTAAATAAATTATTTCCTAACACAAAAATAATCATACAAAAAATAAATCAATTAATTAAACTTGAAAAAATATCTTCTTGAGCTTCATACTTAAAATAATTTAATGTATACATATTTGTTGAAAAACCTATAGATGTTATTAGTACAATAAACATTGAGCTCAACGAATCTGTTTTAAGAGTTATTGACAGATCCAAAAAAAACCAACTTATATAGTTTGACGTTATATCGAGTAATGATTCTGCTGAAAAAAATACTGTATTATGAGCTATAAATGAGCTTGCACAAAACATAGATAGTAATAGTGGGCTTATAATAAAAAAAATACCTTTATACGTTACGTCTCTTCTCTCATAATTAATTAGTAACAATACCACCAAAAATAACATAAATATTTTAAAAAAATTATCCTCATAAAAAAACGTGTAAATAATAGATACTATAACCCAAATAAATACTTTAAAAAGTAAAAGTATTAACATGACCGGGCTAATTGAAAGTAAGCTAATTATATTTTTTTTAATAACAAAATTTAATCACGTTATATATACATAACATGAGTTACATCAGGGTATAACATAATGTATGGCATAAAAAATAATTAAAAAAAATGACGCAACAATAATAAAAAAAATTATAAAAATAGGACGAATAATATAGTATATAACAACGTCAATAAAATGATTAAAATTACTATCTACGTAATCCTCAAGTATATACAACGGAGTATCGCTAGAAAGTATGTCACGCGTAAATTCGTCTAAAAGTTTTTTTAATCTCATATCATCAACTACAATATAATTTGATATATTAGGTAAAAAATTAAGAAGACCTTTTGGACGTTTACTATAAACTAGTATGTTTAAATTATTAATTTTTGTATCGAAAAACTGGGTGTTATGTATAATAAATTTATCGTAAAGATTAACCTTTTTAAATGGTAAACCTTCCTCACATGTATATTTTCAATAAGTTCTACGTGGAAATCCGTTAAACAAACTTACGTAATTTCCATTATACAAATTAGAAACATAAAACAAATAGCAATCTATTTGTTCTGACATAAGAATATTTAGAAAGTAAAAGTATTTTAATGTATCTACAGGAATAAACAAGTAAACGCATATATGGGTTACATCTTCAACAACAATATATATTATTTTAAAAAACCTAATAAAAATGACTGCAACTTTTACTAAGTTAATATAAAACATCATATGAAGTGTTCTATTTAATTTAGTGACATTTCAAGAAAATTTTTCAAGTGAAGTTTTATCTAAGTAGTCTATTTTATGGACAGAACAGCTAAACTCAGAGTTTGTAATATAAACACACCTAGAACAAATACCATTAGTGGGTTTATAACATATACAAGTTTGTTTTAATTCAATTTTTTTTACAATAAAATCTATTATTACACGTAAATCTACCGGAACATGTGATAATTCATGAAACAAGTAACGTATCACTTCAGATCTAGTGTTCAAATATATCTCCCAAAACGTTATAAAAAAGTTAAGTAAAACTCACAAAACAGCATTAACTGTAAAATAAAAGACGCTCAATAGTATGTGTGGCATCATATTTGGTAAAAATCAATCTAAATATAGTAATTCATAAAGATTATGTTCCATATAAGTAACACTTATTATTTCTTGTGTAGATGATGGTGTAAATCAAGCGTCGCCAAGATTAGGATCATATAAAGTAAACATAGTAAAACACACACTATTTATAGTATTTGGGTTTTTAGAGCTTAAGAACTCATATCACAATGACAGAAAATTTATTATATCAATTAAAATGAAGTATTTATAAAACTTAAAATTTAAGTTTATAGTATTTAGGAAAATTTTATGCCAAATAATCTCTACTAAAACATAATCTCACACTTTAATTAAAAACACAACTTAATTGCTTTTATTTATACTTAAAAAATAACCAAAAACTACTAAAACACCGGTTTTAATTTAGTAATACTGGTTAAATTTAAACTCAAGTTTTAAAATTAAAACCGGTGCTTTAAATTTTCTAACAATAACGCGTTGTAAAGACACAATGCAACCTCAATTATTTTTTTAACT
>VOMN01032578.1:0-13307 GCA_014899125.1 Orchestia grillus | reverse complement strand
TAAGGCATCACTGAATTTCACCCATCGTGTTCAGAATGTGAAGAAATCTCAATGGTTATGTTAACTTTCGCTTCATATATGGCGAATCCGTACAAAAACAATTTTACGGCACAGTGCAGTATGCGTGTAAAGCACGCTCTTGAAACCCACTCACGAACATCAAAATGGACTGAGAGCGAATTGACAGAGTCCCAGGCAAATTGACCGCTGATTGCAATTGTTTACTGATGTTTCTTAGATTGCTGAGTTAAAACATAAATATATTTAGTATATCGCTATGTGTTAAACGGATGTATCGATTGTAAACCAGAAAGTTTAGCTAGCTCGCCGACACAATTCCATCTAGTTTGTCAAGAGCTGAGTTTCCGTCTCAAATCGCTGGGTTCCTCTTCCATTGTTTACTGCTCGTTCTCTCGTTTATCCTTAGAATTTATCGGGCATCCTAAATTTTATGTTCAACTTGTCTTGCGTGCTGATACAAACGTTTGCCTTTGTAAGTAATCATTTTCGTGCTTAAATTTCCTCACGAGGTCAAAGAAATAAGGAGTTTTTCTCATCCTGTCCGGAGTGGAAAACTTCGCACTCTATTTTACTAACAATTGCTGTGTTAGGTTACGCTCAAACCCACATCCTCAAGTGAAACTCAAAAGAGCAAAAAAATCTCGACAAGCTGAAATTTAACAAAAATGTAAATTTCCAACAATAGGCAATTTTACAAACTTGCTCGTACGAGAAATTATCTCACTCCCTGTCCTCATTTTTAATCAGAAAGTATACAACACAGATTGTGGACTGAATCTTTTATCTGAAGTTGAATAGAGGGAAAATGTTCTCTCTGCTATCGGACGGCGTAATGATAGGCACGGAACACAACTACGACATTATATTCTGCATTTTATGGATAAGATACGATCGCGCGCCGCTGTGGTGAGGAATATCGCTGGCATTAGTGGCAGCCGAGCGTCGGCCGCTGAGGGCGGCACAGTGGAGACACAATGGACCGCTGAAGACGTCATTAGTGCATTAATCAGCGGCAGACTTACTCTGAAAGAATTTTCTTATGGAATTTGTCCGTTATATTACTTGACATTTTAAAATTATGGAATTTTGCATGTGAGCATCATACAAAAGAAACTGATATATCTGTGTACATATTTATTTTCAAATCATAACATCATCGGATATTGATCTGAGAAGTGGCTTCTCCCGTGACTAACGCGTGGTATTCAAAATTCAATGGTAACAGTTTCTAACGGTTAGGAGGAGAGTTCCGCTGAATTTCATGATAAGGACATGTGAATGGAGTGTGCAGGTTACTTGATTCAAAATAATTTTTGTCGAATAATTTAACAAAGATAATCTAATATGTGACAGCATAAACATAACTTACAGTTTGGGAAACGTAATCAGATGCATACAGTAACTTCTATGTTAGACCAGATAAATTCAAAAAGCATATATATTGCTATTTAGGGAAATACAAAAACTCATTCGATCATTTCTAGTCACCTCGATATGCATCGATTAATGATGCATAAAGCAAACTTCCGTCTTTCACGGAGAATAATTTTAAAAAGTTGTTGAGTAAACATAAGTTTAATCGGGATTTTTTTGCTACTGTTCATTCTTGAATTAAATCAAATAGATCATGAATCACCATTATGAGTCCTGAGTGCTGTTCATGAGTGAGTAATTCCAGATGAGTTTATATCAAGGTACATTTATCAAGATTTGTGAAGTAATTGATCTCCAGAAATTACACCATTATTTGAACGATATCCAAACATGACATTAATTCAGGACAAAGTTAAAGTGGCGGATCATTGTATAGGAAATATAAAATGAGGATTTTATCGGTATTACTTTTTCAAGATCATAATGAATTAATCGATGATTGGAAGAGTTAGGTGTTTGCAACACTATGACTTGATTTAAAAGCAAAATTTCGTTTTTAAAGCCTTTATATCGGAGCATTTTAATTTACAAGTTTAAAATTCATTGCAGGTCTCCTGGATCCGTCAGAATGACCTTCAGGTTCTCACCACCAACTCCATCACCTTCACAACCGACAAAAGATTTTCGGTATGCCGTAAATTTGTTTTTTCGACTAAATTATTTCGAAAAAGTGATGACAACTGTAAACAGCTCCTTAGTCAGAAAACAAACTGATTTCGATTCAGTTGAAAATAGTGGTCAAGAATAAAGATTAGGTTTGAGTTCAATGTGACATAGTATCTCATATTTACCTTCCTAGGAACACGACTTGAGGAGCTGATTGCATTCGGCATGGCTAGGCCGATATTGAGCGATGTAGTTTTCATTTAAGTCGAGAACTTGGGAGAAACTCGGGACAATCCTGCGAGAGAAGTTAGACGGGCCTTTGTTGCATTGTGCAGGTGGAGGGCTACAGCAAAGGCGCTGCAGCGGTCTGGGATTTGCACATCGATGACGTCACTCAGGAGGACGCGGGGATCTACCAATGCCAAGTGAACACCAGACCTAAGATGTCCCATCCCGTGCGCCTTCATGTCGTGGGCAAGTACACGGAATTGAACATACAGTACATTTTTTTCTATTTTTTGCTTCATAGCCAACAGATTAAAGTAAACCCTGGCTGTCTGTACTATCATTCTATTTGAAAGTTCATTTTGGTGCTATTTTCGTCTTCATTTTGAATTACGTACGTAAAATGATGCATAGAAAGCGGGGACCAATTGTGAAGCTCAATAATGTTGAGTGTTTTTCACATGAAGTAAGTTGTGACTCATAGGCCCGACTTACATGGGTGCAAGGTACAGTTTTGTCACGTCAGACACAAGATTCATTCATTTTTATGAGAACAGTGTTGCAGATGGAAGTAATTATTGAATATCTTTGTAATAATAATGAAATAAATGATAAAACAAAACTGATGGAACATCCTTCACTTGTTTAGACATGTGTTTGCAGCCATGCGAAACGTCTCGAGCTAATTACCTCAAAGATACTGAACTCCTTGATAGTCACTTTTCACATCATAAAATAAGAGTATTAGAAGGCTATAACAAGTGAATCATCATTTAAACTGATAGGTTCCCTAGTTTATATTTCTGTGATCCACGCAATTTTTATTGTGAAATTTTTTGTGCGATGGTTTGTATGAATGAAAAGAAAATTATTAGCAAAACCCAGCAAAGATCCCTCAGAAAGCTATACTAATTGCCCATCTTGCCTTCCGTTGAGGCGAACGACTAATCCAAACCTCCAGGAGGCAATGAGAGCTGGCACGAGTGCCCTCGGGTAGGCAACGGTGACGCTACTAAATGTGCACCAATGCACGACTATCACTAATCAGCCGCCGGTCCTGTCATGACTAACATTAGTCTCATGGAGCCCCTAGATTAACTGTCACTCGATGAGAGGGCTGTTAAAGTAGCATCTCATTACAAGCAAAACAACTTCTTTTCTAGGATTAGAAATTCAGCAACTAGAAAAATTTTAGGGACCGAATCCTAGTATGTTTCTACACGTGCAATTTATCATATAAGCTTAAACTGAATACTTTAAAGGATAATACAATGATTCCAGACGTGCTATGGTTTTCTAAGATTTTCGGACAATATAAGATCTACACAAAGTACTTGTGTCAACGCATAGCGTAAGCTTATCCTAATCTTACCGCACAATTTGTATAAAAAATTAAAGCTGCCTAATAATAACAGAGTCTAGTTTCTCCGGTTCAATCTGTTACTTCTCTTCTAATTATTCTTGGAAAAAGTTCTTCAGGAGAAAGTGTCTTTATTCATAGAGCAGTTGTGTTCACCCTCGTTGTGGCTCCCCCCGGCAGAGGGGAGGGCGAGGATCGCGGGCCCCCACGAGGTCTACCTGCACGCGGGGTCGCGGCTGCTGCTGACGTGCTGGCTGCTCGCGCCCCCCCACCCGCCCCCCCTCACCTGGACCCACAACGCCACCGTCCTCAACGACACCACCGCCCGGTGAGGCCTGTCTGCCTGGTGGTTCATAGTCACACTAATAATCAGTTCTTTTTCGTCGGCTAATTGGGTTGTAATATCGAAACATGTGTTTTTTGTTTTTCTTTTCTTTATCAAACTAATTGGAGCGTTAACATTAACTGGAGACAACAATTTTTGCTCAACTAATGCATCATTATTCTTCTTAATTGAGTTTTTTGTTGTGACCATACGAGGCACTCTCGTAAACAGAAATCTTTACGAGAAAATTAAGCTAATATCTTCGCCCTGGGAGACGAATAACTATATTCAACTGCAATAGAAGGATTGAGAGTAGGATGAAGCACTTATATCCTCTATGCTCACAACCGTCCGAAGGGTTACGGCGACGCTGGAGAGGGCGAGCGTCTACGCAAACACGCGACGTTCCAACGAGGACCGACCAAGCTTTCTACCACCCACCCCCGCTCACCGGTCTTCTAATGTCTTACTTTTCTTGTAAATGAAGGTTTTCTTAGGTATTGTTAATTTAAAATACCGATATGACAAACTTTCTGTTAATTTCATTTTAATTTGAGCGTATACTGCACCTGGTCCTAGGATATAAAAGTCGTTGAATACAACCGTGTGGAGTCCTGCCCCAGCTGCGGACGCTCTCCTGATCTCTTGCCGCACGCCAGTCAAATGTGAAGCCTTGTGATAACTTCGTCAGACTCTCAGGTTCCCCAGCCTCGAGTGGCTAGTGGTGTTTGATGCGCAGTGCGCAGACGCGTGTCCCTTCGCAAACACTCCGCCTCAGGATTCCACCGCGGCCACGGCTATCCATAGAATCTCGGTCGCTTTACAATGCCGCAAGTTGAGTTACTCTCTGCCAGTTTTGTTATCTAATTACCTCCTTTTCCAGCATCCGAGGATGGGAAGCTTGTTTGATTACGTGTTCAAATTTTTCTAGCTCGATTTCATATAGCTCGATCAGCAAGATTTCAATGTCATTGATTTGTTAAAATTCCTATACAATTTATTCAACTCATAATTTATTATTAATAAAACTATGAAACATAACGATACATCGCGTCGTTTGTTCTACATAGTTGATGCCTGGCGGAGCGTAGAAAATCTCTCCACCCCAGAATTGAGGCCACCGATGGGGTGAGAGATCATACATGACAGACAACACCCCAGCTCCTGTGTGCCTCACTCGCTTAACGTCACGCTTATCATTCGAATATTTTATTTTACTCGGTCGGCTTAAGGTTATTTACATGACGACACAAACTGGCTCGATTTATTATTATTAAATGACCGAGTTCAAATAGTTTCCTGAATCAATTCATGTAGTGGCAGCAGATCATGATTTACTTAATTTAAATTAAAATAAGAGCGCCCACAAAACTTAATGCGAACTCTGACCGATAGGAAAATTACACGACGTATTTAATGAAAAATATAGCATCGTTACGTATATTTTTCAAACAACAAAACGACCTACAATAATTACAGGAAACACTTTATTGCTCCCTGACGGCTAGAAGAGTAATTCTTCAAAATAAATTATTCGTTTTAGTTATCAAGCATTGCAGCCGAAGCGGTTAATACATTTCGATGATAAATTATACGTTTCTATAGGATCCGAAAACACTGCGATGCTGATAAGCGTAAAATTGTTATATGCACATGTTTTCTCAAGCCAGAGAGAATTCATGGGATACTCTTCAACAGAAAACCTTGAAAATTCAATTTTTCATGAGAAAAACATAGCTCTCAGATGGACGGCAGAGTAATTTCGATCGTCTCGTCTCCAGCGGCGGCTTCAGTTTGTTCATGAGCCACGAGGGCCTGATACGCCTCGGTTGTAGGCCTAAGTATGTAGGCTGCTGGGTCCCTAGGCCACACACGTCTCTATTTAAACGCTGTAGTGGCCACCGTTCTACTGAGGGAGGGGAGAGGGGCGGAGGGGGGAAGTGATGACGATGGAATTAAAGTAGTTTTGTCTTGCATTCTCGTTGCTTCGTTCAAAACTAGGACAAAAATGATTATAAAAACGAAAAATACGACCTAAATACGAAATCTGCTAAAAATTTCATTCGTTGTTATTTCCTGAAATGGCGTGGAGGAAACTCTAATCGCATACATTGTATTTGGTTTCCGTTATTGTGTATGATCTTTTCACGGCGTATTTGACCCTGTGTTCAGAGAAGGAGCCCGCGGCCATGCACCACGACGGCGGCCTCAGTAACCACCAGTCGAGTGTCCCTCTCCTCCTGCTGCTGACGGCGCCCCTCGTGTGCCTCCAGCTCTCACTCGCCCACCCTCTTTTGGCCCTCGGGTCTGGCAGCCGCGGGGCATTGCGACGTGGGTCGTCTACGGTTTTCAACGTTATCATCATCTTCAGCAGGTCCAACTACCGAAGAATAAAGCATTTTTTGAACCACAGAGAAGCTGGATTGGTTCCACAATATTCCGGTACGAAATTTCTCAAATGTGCGAACAAATTGGCCATCTGTGAAAGTCCTCCACACAATCAAGCTTCTTGCGTCCTACACCACCAGAAGAAAATGAGATCACCGAGCTGTGGCAAGACACAAGAGAGTTTATTTACTAATATCAGCACGTCAATATTGAACGAAGCTGCTTCGGGTTCGAACCACACGCCTCCAGCAGGAGGGCGCTGGTGGGACCTCGGAGTGACTTCGATGGGCACTAGAAGACGCAATGTTGTGTTCGACAGCGTGTATTTGAACTGCAGTCTCAGCTTCAACAGGAGTTTGGTGGCTGCTGTTGCGGTTTTATTGCTTTTTGTAGGTCTTACATCCTTATGATAGCATTACTAAGCAAGGACGACTGGGGTTATGTAAAAAAAAATCCGAATAAAATTTGCACTCGTAGATCCCGATGTTTATAATAGTGGTCAGCGTTCATGTTAAGCTAGACAGTAGGCCATGTGAATGTCTTTTTGCGCTTTCTTATGTTCAATAAATCATATCAACGCTTACAGTATTACTTTCAATGCATGGCTTTCGCATGTGTATGAATGTTTTAATCGTTTCGACGTGTTTTACGCCGATGTTGCTGTCCATGATCAATGTTTCCGCAGAACTGCTGTTGCAAAAAATGGGGTTGCTCCTTCTCATCTCCATGAGATGTTAGCAATTCTTATGTAAAGCTACCAGTTAGAAAATGTATTAATACACCTTATGTATGTTAAATATTTTGTAACACTAAAATATAGAACTCAGACAGTGTGAAGGACTCAGAACCATCCGAAACACTTATATTACCCTAAAGACTCACGACTAGTAAGTGTTCTGTGTGATATAGTAAGTGAAAAGTAAACAATGACTATGGAACAAGAATTCATCAGTGACTTGATCACGAGTAAATCGTATCACTCGCAGTATTTACGCTCCAACCTCTTCCTAAAATTTAGCCGTTACTAGCGAAGCCTATTATATTCCTGGAAACAGGGGCTGTTCAGTTCTCTAACTCCTGAAACTTAGCTACAGATTCAGGAATCCTAAAGCTGAGCGCAATATTTTGAAAAAGCTTTTTAGTGTCGTCAATGTTTATTTGAAGCTCACCCGTACCAACTTGCCACTGCGCTGATAGAAAGCTTATTCTTGTCTATAAATCACTCTGGGACAAAATTTACAAGAATTTCATTACTGTATTTCATTTCACCGCAGCTTTTACAATGTTTGTTTTATTCATCATTGAACTGATATGTGATAGGACATGTTGCATTGTTAATAATTGGTAAATGAGGCGGCGCAGTTAAAGAATATGCTGACGTTAGTGGCTCGATTTCGGATTCGTGTTAACAAAATAAAGGAGCTGGTGGCCGGCGCCGGTCGACTCTCACTGACACGCTTCCATTTGCCGTCTTCTTCTGCCAGCGCTGACTGCATCTTGCTAACTGGATACAAATTTATGTTCTTTTATCCATGTTATGATTTCAGACACGTGGAAGTCATTTGTGTACTGTAATTTAATGAAAAGAAACTAAAATAATCGAACTTCCAGTTGCATTTTTAGAACACGATACCTTCCCGGGGACAAGATCTTTCTTCACGGTTGCCCCTGACAGACTGCGGAGGCCAATGCAAACAGGGGTCGTACGGCGTACGCAAGTTATTGTGACTGTAATTGTGAGGAATCCTTGATCAATTCTTACGCTTAGCATTTAAATAGCCATGAATAAAAGAAAATTTGTAATAGAGCATCACGCAAGCGGTACGTCCGAGTAAGAAATTACTATGATATAATGATTTCGGTCTTTACAACCATGATGATTACCTAAGCTCCTCGCGATCGCTGTGGATTCATATGCAACGCCAATAACCAGCCCTAGGAGGTCAATTCGTGTAAATTATATAATATAAGTTATTTGCCAATTATTACCAATTATATCATTCTAGGAAGCAGTTCCTCAAATTGAATTCAGAGACGAAACACGATTTCCTCGTTAAATCAGTATGGTTCAAAGTTAGTTTTTAAAAGGCAACTATAATATGGAGAAAGTACAAAGGAATATGACGTCACGAGCCGCCACACAGCATTGCAGAAATCGTGGTGCCGAATTGGACTCATGTTGAAAGGCTCGCTCAGTTAAATTCCTGTGAATATAATCACTGCACTCCTGCTCTCCTGTAGAGCCTCAGAGAGCCACGTCGGAATTCCGGTTACGCAAACACTGAAAGCAATGTCACTTACCAAGTCTTAATTTATTACTTTATTGAATATGATCAATTACAAGGGGCTTGTCTATGTCCGTGCTTTTTTTTGGTTTATAGAAGTGTCTTTTTTATTTTCAAAGACATTTTCAACAGAAGTTATAATGGATTAAAGTTTAAGGTTCTCAGTGAATAGATGTCGTTCAAGAACTCACTTAGAGCACAGTTGAGTTACCTTTTACGCCCCTAAAGTGTTGCTCAATTAATATGCAGTAATTGAATGACGGCGTACGATAATGTAAGTAAATGGGATATATATTTTTTCTAAAAACTGTCCAGGCGTCCTATGCTAAGAGGCCTAAATCAAAATAAAAGCTGTGAGGAAAAAAAAGCCGCGCAATAAAGTATGCTCTAAAGGCTCTTAGATAAGAAGCGCTTTTAAGCATAGATTAAAATTAAATGACTCTAAGGGTCATAGTTCAGCCTAAATACACAATTATTTATACTACATATATATAAAGGATCATCGAACAACTGCAATATTTGTGTGCGAATATTTTCCGAAGGCATCATATGGGATCTCGAGTAGTTAATGGTGTGCGTGCACCATTAAATATTGTTACCGATGCATAAATCGATGCAGATTTCAATTTCTGTATCATTAGGCTAAGTTACAACATTGTTACATTATAAACGAAATTTTTTCTTCAAAATTTTGAAACTAAATCACTCTCAGGAACGATTGCTATTCAAACAAAGGTTTATAAGCACCATATATTTTGCTAATGCACTCTGTCTTTTGCTCGTAAATACCCTATATAATGTACAAATTTGACGTTACAATGCGGAGTTGATACATGGCGCACTACTCACAGAGACCTGCACTAGCGACGAGATTAGGACAGCATTAGGCAGCGAGCGAGACGTCAGGGGGGCCCTCCAACTGCCAGTCGCACCTCACGAGACTCGAAAATCAAAGGAGTTTTGGCGACCGGGGAAGCTCTCGCCTGTGTCGAATCACAGAAAACATGCAATTGTTTACTTCAAAACTGGCAGAGTGTGAGGTACTAGCTGGCAAAAAAGGATAATAAATTCCTATCATTCAAAATGCAGCCGGAGGACCTACTTTAATTATAGTTTTTTCGTGTGCTTCAGTGTCATGAAGGAAAATTATTTTTTTGAAAAGTGAAAGACAGAAAGACACCCTTTAGTTTGATTCGATTCAGTAGACAAATGTAACTCGTTAGCCTTCGGCGCAATTAAAGATGCTTTAGAGGCTGTAACCTACCGGTGAGCTCTTTGCGCATGCGTATAATTCATTCGAATTTATTATTCTATTGAGTATTTGTTTTGCAAGTTTGTTCAAAACTTGCAGTCAGCGACACAATGCGTCATAACAAATTGTCTTTCACCTTCCGTAACAACATCTACCTCTTCACTCCCTTCACCGCTGCTTAGGCGCTGTAGCGTCAATGACGTAAGGGCCCTTCACAAGATGAGTCAAAGTCTGAAGGCAGTTTTGGCCGACAGCTAAATATGGGCATCGAATGCTAACATTGCATTCTATTCTGGAGTCAGGTCGAAAGTCAAGGGACGCTGCCGACGCAGTCTTCAGACTTTGACTGATCGTGTGTTGTCACTGGGTGTTCTCGCTGCCTTCTCTAAAGCAGTGCTCGTGTGAAGCTGTTGTGCTTGTACAATGTCGGATGTATCACAAATACAATGTCGGACGTATCACAAATACAATGTCGGATGTATCACAAATACAATGTCGGACGTATCACAAATATAATGTCGGACGTATCACAAATACAACGTCGGACGTATCACAAATACAACGTCAGACGTATCACAAATACAATGTCGGACGTATCACAAATACAACGTCGGACGTATCACAAATACAATGTAGGACGTATCACAATTCGCTATCAGGGTCACGCGACATCCCATAGAGCCCCTTAAAGGAGCCCCTTTCAATAATTAAGAACTGAATCTTTCAGAAATAGATCAGTGCAATTTTATGCCGCTACTTAACTAACCATAATATACAAACCACTGAGCTTCCTCACCATATTGTGAGAGAACATGATGAATAAAGTATCACGCGAAGGCAATTTCATTGTATTTCCCAAGTTGCGAGCAATACAGAAACGTGAGAGCAGTTTTGGCGTCGTCTTTTAGAAACATCAAATTTCCAATTGATCCTCTGTGCGTCCCATAGCCAAAAATGGTTCAATCCAGCTCTTTCTTCTATTTCGCAATCCATAGAACAGTAAATGATAAATCTGTTTAAAAAGGAATAACTTTTTACAGGATATTCTTCGCAATGATATCGACGTTTAAAGCTAAGTTTTGTATGCTACTGGTGTATCTCTAAGACGTCGCGTAGGACATATTTAAGGATACAACCTGTTCCTCGTACGCCCCGCTTCTCGTTCCATCACGTGTATGTATCGCGGCAATCTGTCTATCGTTGAGAATAAAGTTTTTGTGCACATGCTGGTTTCAATTTGATCCCCTTCCTTCTAACAGCAGAATTTGCTACGATATTGGCTCAATTTAGGAAAAAAAGTTAGAATATGCCATTCTAGCATTTCTTGTGAAGGGTGGAAGAATATTGCTCAATTAAGGACGGGAAACGTTTATTTTACCTTTTTTCTCTAACAGTTTTCCTTTTGAACGACAAGCGTTATGAGCAATCTGTCATTCAGTATTATCCGAACGCCAGAAACAAGATGCTCTATTTTCAATTTCGTTCTTATTCCCACTCCCTCGTCTGCTATCAAGTGCCATTACGGGTCGATGCAATAACGTTCGCCTGTCCGCCGATGCCAATATCTAGGGAAATATTGTCTTTTCGCTAATTTTGAGAGAGGCCTATCCAACTAGGAAACAATACAACGATGTTGTAATAAATGAGCTATGATGTAATGTAATGTAACTAAATGCGTGAATGGAAAATGAGAGCCGAAAATAATTTGACTACTCTTATTCGATGCCGTAGGGAATATAAAAATTAGCGGTAGACCAATCATACATAATTGTTTTAGAGAAAATTGAACCTTAACGAATTATCCCGAGGAGGCCAGCGGTGCATTCATACTGTCTGTGTGGTCGACACTGAATGGAACGATCGACGATCATTCTGGCGACAGTTCGTTAATTCAGGGGCTTCAGTACACGAAAATGTTCTGCCTCACCAACTGGTAAAACGCTTCTGCCTCACCAACTGGTAAAACGCTTCTGCCTCACCAACTGGTAAAATGCTTCTGCCTCACCAACTGGTAAAATGCTTCTGCCTCACCGCGTGGCCAACGTGGCAAACGCACAAAATAATTGTTTTTCAACCGTATTCGTGCTTAGAACTATCGAACTAAACTATCTTTGAGAAGATTTAAGCTACTTGTATAATTATATTAAGTTTGGAAACTCTTGAAAATCTGCGAGATTATGAAGAGAATAAAAATTCTGATATTTATGAGACGTTGTTCCCACCCATTGCACCACACTGGTCTGGTATGAGATAATTCTTCAGAGTACAATATTTTTATTTACCTGTAATATTATTTGGGATCTAGCATATCCGAAACACTTTAAATATTTATTGTTATTTATGAGTAATCGGTGTTTGACAGTCCTTTAGCTAAGAAAGGAATGCTTAGAAATATTATACATAGATAAAATGTCGGGTTGAAATCTAATATTTGAAAAGATCAATTTTATTAAAAATACGTGTACATCTATGCTAAGGGGTGGCATCTATGCTAGGAGTGGCATCTATGCTAGGGGCGGCATGCTTCGCTGTTGGTTATTTTTATGCCGCCGCTCATGGCAGTCAGAGTTCACCTTGCGTTTGCTGCGAACCCGTTTATTTTTATTCAAATCAGACCTTTAAGGTGAACCTTTATTTTTATTCAAATCAGACCTTTAAGGTAAACCTTTATTTTTATTCAAATCAGAACTTGAAGGTAAACCTTCATTTTTATTCAAATCATACCTTTAAGATAAACCTTTATTTTTATTCAAATCAGATATTTAAGGTAAACCTTTATTCTTATTTAAATCAGACATTAAGGTAAGCCATTATTCTTATTCAAATCAGACATTTAAGGTAAGCCTTTTTTCTATTCCAAAACAGACCTTCAAGGTAAATAGTCAGCTCCTGTTTAATTTATCGAGGATCTATTATACAACCCTCGAGATGAGCGTTCACTAGATTTAATTCACAATTCGTGGATGTGGAGATACGTCATATTTATTTATTTAAATAATTTATATTTGTCATATCATTGGCACGTTTTTATGTCTAGAGTTGTGCACCAACAAAAATAAATTTCTCAAAATAGCATGTTTTATTGACGGGACAGTAATTTTCAATTAGTTGGTTTTCTCGAAAATCTTTTGGCTGGCAAGAGTATTTTGGAGAATTCATATTTAGGATGGATTTTTGAACTAGTAATTTTAATCGATAAGACGAGAGTGGCAATGAGTAAAATTGATTCATCGAGCTAAGAATTTCAAACTTAAAAAGAATTCAAATATAACATACTTGACTGGACGCAATAACGTAGTGTATAAGCCCGAGTATTCAGCATCGGCTCACTAAGACTTATATTTGAAGAAAAGCCGGCCAGGGGACGCCCCAAACCCCAATTAGGCCAAAGAGGCCCAACGCAAGTAGGTC
>VOMN01032575.1:0-13344 GCA_014899125.1 Orchestia grillus | reverse complement strand
CTATTACTTTTTGAGTTACAGCCATTCAAAGTTGAATATCGTATTTTTTGGGACACACCGTAGATTCATTGTTTTTTACAAACTAAAAACATCACAAATCAGTGCCACTTTCCTTGGGCGAAAATGCATGTAAATATTTTGGTGAAACCAAAATTCAATTTTACGTTCTAATCTAAAAATGCTCTCACTTCCGACCTCAATTATTTATTGATATGTCTAATTTTTATTTCATGTTCTGTACAATTCGTATTTTTGGTTCTCAGTCTCTATCTAATTTCAACGGATACATTTTTAACTGATTTTCAGATATGGATAAAATCTCCCTGAAAAAACATGGATGTCGAATAAATTGATATGATTCTTATCTCTAAATGCGTACATTTACATTATTATTCGAGAGGGCGAATGGTCCTAAAAAACTTACATATTCAACGCTGGTATGTCAAAATGGTTAATATCTTTACTAAACTCACTGCGTTCCTCACTCATTGAGCTATTTAATAAAAGATTCATTGAACTGTTTAACTTACTATTGAGAATTATCATTTTTGCTGCCTAATAGCTAAAGCTGAAAAAAACTTCAAATCTTAATCCTAAAGTGAGAACTTTGAAATCACTAACTTTAATAACAGTAAAAAATTAATTTTTAATTTTTTTAATAGTACAATGACTAGGGCTCATGAATTATTTATTCACATATTTACTTCCAGTTTCATGTCTTTATGTTCTTAAACATTATTTTAGGAGCACTAACATAGGCTATAGTACATTTTCTACGGTGCTATCTGCTGCAGTAAATCTAACTCCTTTCGAAAAGTTATACAATACAATATTGAATAGCATTTCATGTCCATTTTATTATAAGTTAATAATCGCCACTATTTTCTTCTTATCGGACTCAGCCGATTATCTTTCAAAAAATAGCATCATAAACCTTGATTTATCAAGCACAATGCTAACCTAACTTTCTTTGTTTTCAGTTGTACTTCACCCACTCATCATGCGGTAAAACTCTCAGGTTTTAAAATTCCTGTATACTATCAGCCCTTCCTTACCTAAATCTGAAGCAGAAGAAGAAATTTAACACTTTAAGTGCGGTTCTCCACACAGGTAAANCGTGACCACATATGGCACACGTCGCGCTTAAAGTGTTAAACTTATTTTACGTTCTTCTTTCACCAGTTTTTTAAATATCCGTGAAGAAGCTTAATTGTATCTCTATTTTCCAACATCGTAAGTGCTAAAAAGTATACAATAACATCACGTTCACAGAGGTTATATTTTTGCATAAGGTAGTCCAATATAATGTGTTTATGTGCAAATTCATAAAAGAATTAAGCAACTTGTAGCATGCATAATTATACATGCACATTCCCAACCTGGGCCGAAAAAGTTTAATTACGCGACATAATAATTTGCCATTGACATAATTCTAAGATATTGCTTAAATTATTTCGCTGTCATGGCATCTCATCCAAACTCAACATTATATTTCCCATAACTCGAGACTAAAATGTCTTTCAAATAATACCTACCAAACAAATTAAGTTATTTATTTGAATTTTAATAACATCGCATTCAATCAAATACTAGCATATTAAACCATCACAATTTTTTACCACGCCTGTTGGTGACACTAGCGTGGAACATATCCGGCGTCATCTAGTCTTGACTCTCATTTCTTATTCTGTACCTGAAGTGAATACACGTAAGATTTTAGCTCGTAAGGAGTTTTACGCCATAAGAAAAAATTTCTCCAAGTCCAAAATGGACTTGAAATATTTTCTTCTCAATCTAAAATGGACTTAGAATATTTTGGCTTTGAGTCAAAAGTAAACTTTAAATATTTCTGCACTGTTACTGTACTAGGGAGTACTTCCCTTCGAGAAGGAAGTTTAAACCACACATTCCTCACATCCGTCACCACGCCAGTAGTTGTAAGGCATTGAAACCCAATGGTAAAACGTGTTAGAATTACTAAAGGTTCTGTCGTGATGTTCCGTACTGGTGATGATTCGCCTGGCCAAGCGGCAGGCTGTTGTGATGTGACTCCAGTGTTCACGTGCAGCCACGTGCATTATATTAGCACGTGCCGATTGTTTTCTTTCACACTTTTGCTATATTGTCATAGTATTCATATATTGATTTATACATATTATTTGTTTACATTAGTATGTTAGCACATGTAAATATTTTTTGCACGTGCTGATGAACGCAGATGCAGATTTTTGGAATTATTTCAAGGGAACACATTTGTTTTCACCAGTAGCACGCATAATCACCTCTGTGTTTTACCGTATTTTATTATTCAGTCTTCGTGCATTTTATTATTCAGTACTTTATTATTCAGTTCGTGCAGTTTTCCACGTTTATCCAATGGCACGGGTGGAGATCTTTGTACGGCTTATAATTATTTTGTCCGTGCATTTTCACGAGAAGTGAATAGCCCGTGTAGATTTTGGCAAATTAAATACTTAAAGTGCCTCTTTGCGCACACTCAGTAGCACGTATAATTACCTGGTGTTCCGAAATTGAATAACTATTTATTTAATGATGTTCCCCTCGAAGTCAATTTAGCGCGTGAGTTTATTTGCCAGTTTAATTGCCCGTAGTTCTTGTTGAAACTATTTGCGATCTCCACACCTTGGGCGAAATTATTAATTTCCCTGAGCTCTAGATACAGGTTTTCCTAGGACTAGTCAAACGCATTCGTTGTATATCTTTATTTTTAGAGGGGTTCCAAGTACCTTCAATGATTTTTATTTAGGTAAAATCTCAATACAGTACATTCCTTTTGGAAACCTTAGTGCAAATAATTCAAATAACAATTCATAAATCATCTGAAGAGTTGGACAGCAGCCAAGGTTTTGCAGTATGTGTTTGGATAACAATTGGGAACACCAATCTCTGGAGTATAGTAATCCAGCGTTCTGTCCCATACAGACTCGGTCCTCGTTTGTCTCCAAACTTCGCTATGCACACTCCCCATACTTTCTGGCCTCGAAGATTGGATTCCGATGTGCGATCAAGACCTCGTCCACTTGGCAGAAGCTACCTACGTAAACGTCACAAAATACACAGTAACCACATCCAATTTACGAAAACCATACTATCGGCCTGGAAAATCAAACCATTTCCATTCTCCAAAATATATATAAATTTAAGTTCCCGTGGTCTTTATTTAATTCTTCTAGAATATTCATGCAAAAATCCCTCTAATACGCGAAACAGCATTTATGACCGAGTATAGTCATTGCGTATATATTGTGTTTCTTGGTTTATACAGTTGTTCAAATGATCAATGGCGACACAAATTCATTTTTATCTATATCTGAACTATAGTCTTAACTTATAAAGAATTACGTCTGCTTACTTTTAAATTATTTGATTAAAGATCATCCTGAGCGGATTTAGAATTTTTGTAATCCGCAAGTAAGTAAATTCACCTTTTTTACAGTTGCAATGTTATCGTGGCAATTGCAATGCGAGTAAGGATACGTCACAAGCGGATGAACTGTGATTTATATGAACTATGGTGCTTAATTTTACTGAAAAATATGTATTATTTTCATAATATGTTTGAGGTTAATTTATGTTTTTTTGTTCTTAGCAATATTTATGGACTTGTATTCATTTTTAACTGATTTCCATGTTAATTATGGGCAATTTAACGGTAGTGGGTACTCATCTTGCTTGTATGAGTTTTTTCTAAATTATTGAATAAATAGGATTTGCATCAATCTATTACTTGCATTTGATCAAATCAATAATAACATACTATTCAGATTCAGTTAATTCTTTTTCATTTGATTCTAGAACCCTAAGCCAATTTTTTGTAATTTTGCAGACTAGGGTTGGTAGATGTGAACTGTTTTAGTATATATACATTTCAAATCAATAATAGCATCAAAGTAAAAATTGTTTAGACAGTTAGAGAATAATTTACTAAGTAGTTTAGTCAACCATTCAAATTTACAACTATTCTTCAGACTGAAAAAGAAATAAATAAAATCATTTGTTCAAAAATTGGTCAGATCAAGAGCCTATGACATTTGGTTTTTTAATTAATAAAATTACAGCCTTACAATAAAAACATGTAAGTCTTGATGGAACTTCCAATTGGGACTTGTACAACTACAATCTGAAAATTATGTGTGGAAGTTGCATTAAAACTTTGGATCATGTTTCTGAATTAATTCCTAAGCACAAAAAGGGAAGCCTTGGCAGTTGATACTATATTCTAAATGTTTAATAGCTCAAAACTAGAAATTAGTTGCTGTAAGTTTTGTATGCAATATGCATTATGTACATATTTGTTGCTTTATAATTTTCTTGAACTGATAACATTGATTTACAAACATCCCTCTGGCCACCACTTAAACTAAACTGAACCAGTTGCCCTTCAAACAAGAGTTTGTCAGAAAATTTGTTATTGCCTGCCAACTAATTTTTGATTAGTGGTAAGAATGTGTTGTAAGTGTAAATTAGTTTTCTAATCAAATTTTGTATATTTGACTAGTTTTTCATAAGTAGATGGGTGTTCATGAGTTAAGATTCATTCATGTCTGACATTCTGAGATCCTATAATTTACTGTTTAAAGCCTAAGTTTTAAATTAAAAAAGAGCATTAGGTCTCTTAATTCACTTTTTTGTTGTTTTGCAGCTATTATTGTATAAATTTGAAATTTTGAAATAGCAATATGGATGTATTTGTAGATTTTGCATAGCTAATACATTTTTTTATTATTTTATTTTTAAGATGTTTTTCTAAAATTATATTAAATTGTTAAATGTCCATCATATTTTTATATTGTTAAGGTTTTCTCTGCTTATGCTTAACTTGACATTTGTATTTTTCCAATGAAGAACATTAGCTTGATAAATGTCAAGATACTGGTTGCAGAAAATGTTATTTCTTGCTGGAAGGAAAAATTTTAGCTGCCAATTTTGTTAGTGCATTTGTTAAGTAAAGATTATTTAAATAAAAAAGTGTCAAAACTTGTATGCCATATTACTTTGAAGTTGAGTTTAATTGGTTTAAAAGTATCTCTAATTGCCATAGATATTGCCCTAAATGTTCTGAGAGTGAAAAAACATGCTTTAGATGTAAGTATAGTTTTTTAAGTTAGATTATAATATTGCATATAAAAGTGTGCTTTACATACTATGTGTATTGCAATGTAACTTGACTTGTTTTAATAGATTAGGGATAATTGTATCTTTTGATATAATTAATAAGTTCCATGATGCTCTCTCAGCCCTGATGGTATCAGCATTTTCCTAGCATCATAGAAGCAACAAGATCTGTCATGGCATCATGGGGAGGTGAGATATTTTATGCCTACTTGAAGATATGAAAATATAATCTGATCAAAAGTAATTTTTTGAGTTTGTCTTCAATAATCCTAACTACTTTTTTTATCATTTTGTAATCAGAATGAAGAAATTTTTAGATCAAATAGTCTGCAAGCTGTATATTTTTCCTGAAAGATTTTTAATCAAATGCTCAAGTTGTGTAGTACTTGAATTTATTTTATTTATTAGAAAGTAATGACCTTGCAAAGTATCTTTTAGCATGAGTAATGCAAAGAAGTTATAGCCTTAATGTGCAACATGCATGATCTGAACTATTTGCATGTTAAAAACTCTGAAGCTAAATTAATTATTGGTTTGGAATTTGAATTTGTGTCCAACAGTGTATAAATACCTGCTTTGTTATGCTACTATACAGTTTCTTCAACAAAAAACTTTGGTGTTTGGCTATTTGCTAGCTTATTACAAGTTTTTAATGCATTACTGTTCTTGACTACAAAATTGCCATTTTTTCTAGAGTGACATATAAATGTAATAATACAATAACTTTATGAACTACATGTATATAATAGGAGTGATAAAAGTAAGTAACCCATGTACCTGTATGTTATAGCTAATGTGTAAGTAATTTTTTAATCTCTACTCACATAGGGCAAATTGGTTTCACTGGAATCCAGTGCAGAGTTGGCTGTGTGATCACTCTACCTTGTCTTAGCCCAGTATTTGATATGAGGAGACAGTACTGTATGCATGTATATTACTTATAGTAAGGTTCTTTTACATGTTTCTTTGCATCTAAATATATATATTATAATTATCTTATTTGTAATTCTGGTTTTGCATCTGCAGGAGCAGAAGAGCAGGAGCTAGACAAGCGGAACCAGCAGCGATCTCATAATTTAGCCAATAAAGTGTCGCAGTTACGTTCTGTGAGTAACCATTTATTTGTAAAGTTTATTTGCCAGGTTCTGTTTGTGTGCTACAGTCTAATCACAAATAAAATGCTTTTATTAACTAACTTTTTACTAGTTAATAATGAAATGTATTATGGGAAAATATTGTTTCATAAATTGAATAAAATTTCATACTGTTGGGAACCAATTGATTAGGGCTGAAACCCACTATTAGGATACCTCAGATCTAGCTGAGCTTTTGGGTCTTTTATCTCTCACACCCACTTAGCTTCATTTCATTTTCATGCTTTCTTTGCTGATCATTCTTTATCTTTTCTTTTTGTTCCTTCTTAACTTGCTGTTTCTATGTACAGAGAAATCTGTGTAAGAACACTCCTGGTGCACAGATGCTGCATTCCCTGCTAAATGCTCAGTACTAAGTAGTCCCTTCTTTTTGCTCTCTTGAGATCACTTTTGATGTGGCTAAGGAGCCTTAAACTACTAAACTAATAATGATTGTGAATGACTGGAAGTGAAACTAATACTAGGTATACTCTTCATTGTCATTCTCATTTGCCATGTTAATGTCATTGAAATTGAGTTTGATGAATTGTTCAAATAATCTTCATCTACCTAAACAGCAGTCAAATGACCAAATGTTAAAATATGTGGGTCTGAGTAATTAGACATACTGGCACAGTGAGAAAATATTTTTGTGGGTCTATAGTTCACAAGGTATTACTCACTTACTATGTTATACAATTCAGTTTCTTTAATATCAGCTCTTCATAAATAGAGCCCCACAGTGTATACTTGAGGTGACTTACAGTCTTCACTGGGTTGCCAGTGTGGCCATCAGTGGTATTTTCCTGCTGGGGTGTGCAGGATGATCATAGTTGAATGAGGCTTGAAGTTTCTGAACTGGGTTCAGTGGCAGCTGCAACTTCTCAATCCCTGCTGTTATTTGAGTGAACAGTTCTGTAGAACCTATTCTCATCTTGCCTACAGGGAACATTAGTCTGAATCATGTATGAGTATGAACATGTTCAGACAATTGGCCCCCTCAGGGGGCATAGGATAGGCCATTGGCAATAGAGGTAGGTTAGTTAAGTTTGCCTATCCTATGCTATGGGGACTAGCGCCCCCAGGGGAGTACTGCTAGGGTACCTCAGCTTTAGATAGGCCTTTGGGACTTCTGTCTTTCGTGCCCACTTTGCTTCCTTCCGTTTTCATTCCTTCTTTGCTATTTCTTATTTGTCTATTCTTGCTCTTCCTTCTTAACTTGCTGTTTCTATGCGCAGGGGATCTTGTGTGGGAACACACCCTGTGCATAGAATCCCCGTTCTCCTAAGTCCATACTAAATGGTCCCTACTATTTTGGTGCAAGATAGACTGAGTTTCTGAAGCGCTGCTTTCACTACTACTACAACTCAGACAATTGGCACCCACAAGTACTCACTAGTTGTGTTGGAATAGTAGTTTTTTATGTTGTGTTGACATAAAAAACTTTTGCTTGAACTTTCTGTAAGATATTATAACTCAGAAATAACTCTCAACTTGTATTCATTTTTCATGAAATTCAACATTTGAAGTTATTTGATAATTTTATTATTTGTGTAACACATTTGTTACCTTACATTATAGACATACAGAAATATATGCAATGATATGCAATGATAGATGCATATAATTTTCTCTAAAGAAATTGCAAGGATTGCACTTTATTTTCTTTAAATACTCTGGGGTTATCATTTCATTCCTTAAATACTATGCAGATATCCATTTATATCTTTAAAATGTGTTCAATGAACTTGGTATTCTTTATATGTACTGGCATCTGAATAGACAGAGAGAGCTTGGTTGGTAGAAGATGATTTATATTTTCACTTTATTTTAAAATTTGAGTAAATTCAGAAGAATTTCCCTTTGTGCTGGGACATTGCTGAGCACACAAGGAATACTGCTCATCAATGTGTTGCTGTGTGGCCAGATTGCTGTGGACCTGGAGCTGGAGGCACACGAGCACAATAGGCTGCTGGATGGCATCGATGGAGAGTTCTCGTCAGGTCACTCCATGCTTGGTATGATGGCTGTTTGCAAAGCCCACATTTTTTGCTGGTGTTTCTGGTTGAATTTATTGAGTTAGTTGTGGAAAATGTGTGCGTGTTTTAAGGTGCCTGATGAGTTTGATAGGAAGTGCTTGATTAACATTTGTGTCAATAGCAGTGCATGGCAGTGCCTGTTGCTGGATATGTGTTTAAATTTTGTGTGTGTATATATATATATATATATGTTGGATATATTTTAAATGTTTGTTCCATTGTAATAGTTCTATAATCATGGTACAAAAGGTGTGTGACCAAAATGTTGGAATTCAATATATTGTATTTAGGAACACTGTTGATCTGTTATTGAAGGAATTGAATAAATCAGTCCTGAGACTGAAGTATTAGGCAAAATTTGAATATTTTGATTTATTTCATAAGTTTATACTAAAACAACATGATTATTATTGATAGGTTACCTCTCAAATTCAGTCTACTGATATGTATGAGTGAATATAATTGATTTTCTCAATCTCAAGTTATTTTGCTTGCAGTCATAAACTTTTAACTAATGGCTATTCTCACGACTCACTTAGTCACTGCATAAGCCTGGAAAGAATCACCTACTGCTGGGAAGGTTTAATCCAACATCTAAGTTATTGTACTGATTCAAAAAGCAAGATATTTTTTAACATTTTAGTGTATTTCTTACAATTTTTCAAGTTAATGATTCTTCAATAGCTTCTCTTTGATATTCACAATTGAAGGTAGTTGTATGCTTTTATACTTAATACCAATTGAACATAACATGGTTTCCCATGTGTGGTTGTTGAAAGAACTCAAACAAAAATTACTAGCTCATTAAGCACAAATGCAGTTTTTCCATTATTGCATTCAGGGCCACCCCTTGCATGTGTCACCTGCACGACTCACTCATTTGAGTTTCTCACAAGTTGGCTGTACTTGGTAATTTGGATGTGCATGTGCTGCAGTTCAATTATGTGTGTGCTGCAGTTCAGTAGTGTGTGCTGCACTTTGGTTGGGTGTGTAGTTTAGTTTTGTGTGTTCAGGTTTTGTTGTGTGTGCTGATTGATTGTGTGTGTGTGCTGATTGATTGTGTGTGCTGGCCTTGTTGTGTGTGTGCTGTTTTTGTTGTGTGTGTGCTGGTTTTGTTGTGTGTGTGCTGCAATTTGGTTGGGTGTGTATAGTTCTGTTGTGTGCGTGCTGATTTGGTTGTGCATGTGCAGATGTGTACAGTTAGGTTGTGTATGTGCTGTAATTTGGCTGTGCATGTGCTGCAATTGTGGAGTATTTTATTGTGTAAGCAGTAATTCATGTCTGCGTGCAGAATTCATGTCTGCATGCAGTAATTCATGTCTGCGTGCAGTAATTCATGTGTGCGTGCAGTAATTACAATGTGTGCAGTAATTGAAGTGTGTGCATGCAGGTACGAGCAGCAACAGACTGCAAGGAGTGCTGACGGCTGGACGCCAGAACAGGCGCTTCATGTGCTACGTCGCTCTCGGCGTCGTTTTCATCGTCCTCATCTGCTACTACGCCTTCTCTGGCCCCAAAGGATAGCTCCTCAGTTGGGGTGTGTGTCATCAACACCTGGCCGGCATCCCTAGATGGACTCTGTATTGCTTTGCCTCTCTCAGATTTTTTCTGCTCTGAGAAGCAAATTAAGTTACTATAATTTGAATGTTTGAATGTTTTGCTGATTAATATTTTTATATCGTCGATATTAATTGAACTTTGTATATTTATTGATCGTGTTGAACGAGGTCCTTAGCTGTTATTCGGTATTCTCTTGTGATCATGAGACAGACCTGAAGTGTTAATGTCCTGATCGGAAGTGCTGAACTAGAGTCTTCTTTATAGGTGTGGTGCCATTGAGGTGAAGCCTCTGCTAGGAGCTGTGTACGGCGGGGGTGTGTACGGTGGAGGTGTGTACGGTGGGGGTGTGTTTTTACAACCTTTCGATGCAGTTATCCTCTCTACTGTTCATTCTTTCTCAAACGTATGCTTCATTCTCTTCATGATTATAGAATAAATTTTGGCGACGGATGTCTGTGAATAGAAGTTGGGTTTCTTACTGAAGCTGGAATGAACTTTTGCTTCTTCCTATTGCTCAGGCGGGAAGATATTCCACTATATCTTACTGCTAGCACGAAACGATTTGAAGATATTTTTTTCGACTCCGACACTGAAAAGGTATTTCATCAATTATTTGAAAACTACTATAAGTATAGGTAAACGTCTTTTGACCATGAGTCGTATCGGTAAGTTTGAAATTTATTAACTGAACGATTTTCTAGGAACTAATCACTTTCTAAGATCTGAAATTTGCATGTTACACCCTGTGCACGGTTGCATGAAGGATTATATGCAGCGAAACGTATTGTTTTGACAAATTAAATTCACTGTTATGAGTTATAACTCCATAACTAACGATCGTAGAAACTTCTGTATAGTCTCATTTTTACCGCCATTTAATGAACTTTCATCAAGTTAAACTGTTTTGCATTGATAGGCAAAGTTTGCAAACAGATGAGCAATAAGTGAGAGTCATTTTTTGCTATCGCGCGGGGATAATTCTTAAGATACAATCTGTTTTTAATTAATAAAAGTTGTAATAAAGTAGTATAAAACCGGACAAATAAAATAATTGAGATTTTAAGTCCAAATTTTTTTTTTTTTTACCTAAACCCGAGAATATACCATTTCTATTATTACCAATAACCACTGTTGTTTTCGAGGCCCTTTAGACATCGGACTTTCATTTCCAGCATTGATTTTGTAATAGCTTCAACGTGGTTTCTAAGTTCATTAACATTTTGAATGATGCGGTAACGCAATTCTTCAAGTCGTGTGGAGGCGTTTTTTAAACATTATCTTTAAGATGACCTCAAAGAAAAAATCGCACGAAGTCAGGTCGGGATAGCGAGGTTATAAAAAATTCAGCCGTGTACGTGGAACCTTTCTTACCAGCACATTAACTGAAAACTTTATGGAAAACTTTCGAAAACATCTTTATATCCTGTGTGCATGCATGTTTGAGATTTGGCGTATCTGTTTTTGCAAAAAGTATGAAATGTCTTCAACGTCGGCGCTATAAATTTTAAGGAAAAGTAAAAGCCACGTTCGAGGATTTGCAATGAAAATATGATCAGCATCAGTCAAGTCATTCAAGTGCATTATGTAGGAGATACAGCCATGCCGCGGTACCTGCACCATGGTGTAGTGGTAGCGTTATGGCCTCGTAATCGAGAAGACTCCGGTTCGAACCTCGGTTCAGGAAGGCATTTTCACGTTACCAGCTAGTACTTTCTTTGGAGAAGGAAGTTGAAGCCACACATCCTTCACCACACCAGTATTTGTTAGGCATTGAAAACTCAACGGTAAAACGTGTTGGAATTAATAAAGGTTCTTAACGTTGTACTACCACATGCCCGACTGCAATGGTACCTGTCCCAAAAACTTCCATTAAGAGTGTTCTTCACGCGAATATTTCTGTGACATAGAACTCCATCTTGCATCCACCACACTGTGTCAAATCTCTGCCCGTAACCAGCGTGCATCTGTGGAATTATTTTTTCATTGAGCATGCCTAGGTATTTATTTAAATGAACTCAGGAATGTCCTCGCGTAATAGCGAAAAAATTATTCTCAGTTATCGTTCATCTGTTTGTGAATTATTCCTATTCATGCAGAATGATTCAACCTGATGAAAATACATTGAATGTCGGTGAAAATAAAATTATATAGTAGTTTCTACGTCCATTAATTACGGAGTTATAAGTATTTGAAAAATGAAATTTTTTTGTGGTCTTCCCTGTATAGCCTAAACAAACTATCACGAGTGAAGTAATCTAAGTGCTTCAGGATATGTAAAAGATTTATTCTAGACATTCAATTAATTATCTAATATTTTTTGTCAATATTATTTTTTCCCTATTTCAATGGTGATTATGGGACACTATTTGTAAAGATTGTTACTAGCTATTGTAAGTAATCAGCAACTGTAATTTTTCAATAAAATTTAAAAATCCATAAAACCATTTTAATAACCATAAAGAAATTCAAACTCCAAAATTATTGTGATTCACATGGGTGATGAAATACAATTCTTGTTAATGAGCAGTAAAATAGATGATCCGTATATTAATACCCTGGCAACTGCATGCTTAACTCTGTGTTATGCTCTCCGTCACACAAACGGCAATACCAGCTTATCTTGCATAACACCAAAGAGGCAGTAAGTAAAAGTAGAATTTCAATAATATTTCAAAATTGCTTTTGATTTAAATTTGCAAACAAACTTAGAGAAGCTGAGATTGCATGCTTTGTATCAACATTATTTCAAGCCTTGAGCAATGAAATTTTAAAAATTTTCATTCGTCGAATTCTTTCATAGGTAGGAATGGAACAGAGGTGAATGGGGTTGTAAGGCATTATGTTTTTTCTCAAATTGTGGGATTTTCACAGGCTCTGCTGGGATGTAAGAACATTTTCTATCTTTATTATTAACAAGCAAAAGTCGATGTTAAGGTCGAAATTAGAGTGAGACCCTTTTTGAATTTCCAGAAGTCGGAGTCGAAAGTTCAGACGACCGACTCCCCAGCCCAGAGTTTTGCAATGAAACGAACACTATACAGAATGTTTCCACTCAAGTGAAGTGCAGCCTGCTGTCGCTTAAGCTATGTGATGTCCTGAATTCATCGTATGTAAGTCAGTATAAAGCTATATCATGTAGGAAAGGAACGTAAAAGTTAGTAATATTAGCTCTTATTATTCATAACATCGTAAGAAAGCATTCCTTTGAACACGCATTTCATCATTTCTTGATCTTCTTCGATAGTAGCAACACTTGCTGTTCTTGATCGTCTCCGCGATATGCCAGTTTGTTTTCCGATTTCCTTTCTTCCAAATCGACAGCAAGCTCGGTTTCATCACAGTCAGCAATATCTTTCCCGGTCCCAAAGAAAATTTCTTCATTGTACACTCTATCCTTTTGCCTGTACGTGCCGTGAATCTGTAACAAAAAGAAATAAGAAAGAAAGAAAGAAAGAAAAATAGTTTATTCCAAACTC
>VOMN01032573.1:0-26217 GCA_014899125.1 Orchestia grillus | reverse complement strand
AAATAGCAACAATAATAAACAATAGAACATTAAATTATGTCAAGTTTCGATTGTTTATAACATGTTCAAAGATTATGATTCCAAAATGTAAGGTATTTCCATTATTTTGTCCAACCTTTCTAGGTCTACTGTAGAGGTACACACATGATGCGTCAAAATTAGGGCAGAGCTAAATGAATAGGCCAGAAGAAAGTTTTAGCTTCCTTAATTCATTGGTTTGGAAACAGAGGAAAATTTCGTTATGAGCCATGAGTTCACACTTCGGAATAAATCTCATTTATTGTGTATCATGTTAGGTCGGAAAATTTTTAGATCCCTCATTTCTCCCTTTGTTGAACGACTTCTGACCGCGTTTGAGGTCTTTGCGAAGAAATTACGCTAAGCCTTGTTTAGCAATGCTAAGAAAATCTTCAACACCTTCTAAATCAATTTCTTAATCTGCTCCTGCATTTGCCTCATCACCTTATGAATCAATTTTTTGTTCTGCTCTTACATTTGCATCAACATTTTCTGAATCAATTTCTTGTTCTGCGCCTGCATTTGCTATTGGACACCTGAAATGCTGGGCTCAGCATGATCACAGCGATGTGCTTCAGCGTGTGGAGGTCGTCGGAGGGCCGATTGTAGTCATCCCAAGCCCGCGTTTGCTCTACTTGTTTCCCCTCTTCCTGCTGTCTGTCATTCTGAAGAGCGAGTCTAATTTGAAAAACTAAAGTTTCCACAGACTATATTTTTAAGATGACAGTCGATGACGAGAACTTTATTCGTTACGATGAACTATCCGTAAATCAAAGAAAGATGCATCTTCCAAAATTCAACAAAAAATAACGTACAGTATTTCAGTATTGATTTTTATGTGAGAATAAAGAGAAATATTCACTGTGAGACCCTGATGGCGGTCAAAAATTCAGCGCTGCTAGAGTGCCATTTTAATCTGGACACCTGAGCTACAGACTGAGTCTGACGTTCGAGTCTTGAGCTTTCCTTCGACTGAGAGAAAAGCCGCAAATCTTAGCATTGGACTCTCTTTGTTAGCTGCCTCGTTTTCTGCTGTGCCTATACTGTGCAGTGCTGACATCACATGAACTTTGGAACGAAACGATTTTCTCCTTGATTCAGTTATCTCCACAAGCATAGTGAAAATAATTCGAAAGGATGTTGCAAATTTTATTAAGTATTTAAGTATGGGATCGACCTACATGCTGGCGCACTGAACGCAGCAAAAAAACACATTGTATCCTGGGTTTGAATGATACTGTTTAACGGCTTAATTTGTAAAATAGTCTCATTCCGGCATTTGGCAGTTGAATAAAGTCTTTTGAACACTTTATTCTCAACAAGCTCTCGCTGATATATCAGAAGATGTGTTCATCATTTTGAAGTGTTCAAAAGTATCAGGAATATTTTCTTTGCAGGACTCAATGACAGACTCAACATTGGCGTACACTGTGCTATGAAAAAAAAATTTTTATAACCAGGTCGTGTTCATGGAAGAGCCAGCCTTCATCAACATGGCCCCCACAAATCCGGTGACGGGGAAGTGCCCGGCGGACAAGGGCGTCTTGTGTCGCATTGCCACTGAAGCGATGATGGTCGGGTGAGTGACGCTGTAGCGGCCCCCACGCGCTGGCCTGCGGGCGGTCTGCAGACACTTAATGATCGTGTGTCGAAGGGAGTGCTGTNCGTCTAATGATCGTGTGTCGAAGGGAGTGTTGTGCGTTCTGCAGCCACTTAATGATCGTGTGTCGAAGGGAGTGCTGTGCGTTCTGCAGACGTTTAATGATCATGTATGTCAAAGGGAGTGCTGTTCGTTCTGCAGACGCTTAATGATCATGTATGTCAAAGAGAGTGTTGTAATTTTACTGATAGAAACCCAAAATGCTCTATGCTCTGTATGTTATTGGTTTCGGATTAAACGATTTATATTTTCTAGTCATTGCTGTGAAATTGCATTGGTAATATTATGCTAGCCACACTCTAAGCAAAATTTGTCCCATTTTTGTAGAACCTTTGCACAACTTGAAACCTACCTCGGCAGGGTGAACGTGTCGGAGGCAACGCGCAACTCCAGCTACTACCGCTGCTGCTCCGGCTTCTGCATCGACTTGCTCGTCAAATTCTCACATGATCTCGGATTTTCCTACGATTTTTCGAGGGTAGAGGACGGCATCTGGGGCGCCATTGTCGTGAGTTTGGACGGGGCTGAACTTGCTCTTTGTGCCTCACTTCCTATTGGGCCTGCACGGAAGTAGCTTGGGTTTTCTGGAAGAGTTCAAGCTCACAGTTTTCTTTGTTAGTCGGCAATGTATTCAGAGTTTGGGAATTTACTCGATGTGCCCTGCAAGTGTATCATATTTTTTGCATCGTTACTAACACAATATAAAATGTGATGCTCGTAAATCATTCATGCACTCAGCGTTCAAAAAATAGACTGCTAACTTTGTACGTCAGTGTTATAACATACTGATATCGGTTTTCAATTTTGTTCATTGACTTCCGAACATTTGATCCTTGTTATGTTGCAAAGGGAAAAAGTCATCTCACAAGGCAAGCCAATTTCAGTTCGTGTAAACATGTGAGCTAGGAACATCCAGTGAAATTACCAAATCTCCGTGTTCATTTGCCTGGCTGACAGTTTGTTATAAAACAAACCCGTTCCCTGTCGCGGTAAAAGCTTTAGTAAAAATTCTCAGTTTCATATCAAGGCTCAACGCCTTCGCGGCGCAGCCGGACAGCGGAGCCTGCTCTGGCATCTTGTTTGTTTTCAAGGCATACGAGCAGATTAAAAAAGTTACTCGTAAAAATTTAAATATTCTTATTTCGTCCATAGTACAATGACTTGAACCTTGCGGGCGAGGATGTAAATACTTTCAACGTGTTCTTGATAGCATTATAGGCCTTTGGTGGGCACTGAACTTACCGGGATTGCTTTATCCACCGCTACAACTGTGCTAATTTAAAAAAAATATTCCCGTAGACGACTATATTTTCTGTTTTCTGTGTGCCTGGAGGGATGAGTGTCGCAACGAAGTGACAGTTTACTTACAATGTGAGAAAAGCCTCATCATTAGCGTTGCCTCCTACTTCAGGACCTATGCAAGGGAAAAGGTGTTCTCTTAACAATACGACAAGATTATTACGAGATGAACCCGCAAGTATTTCGGTGCTACAAAGCAGGCCGCCTCAATGCTGCGAAGAAAACCAATATAGGCATGGGAAGACCTCAATGGGAGTCTCATTGAAAACTCCTATGCCATGGAAAACCTTCGACTGACTTCACGGCATTGTTTTCTCATCTCAGCTCCCATATTTCCTTGACACAGAAGCTTATGGTATATCACCTCTCAAATATTCTTTTCATTATTCTTGTGGAAAATCTCTGGAAGAATTAATTTATTGCTTTCCTCGGAACGAAGAACGCCTGAAAGGTTGCTCTATTGAGCTCCGCATACATGCAATAGTTAAATGACAATGATAATAAGATAAGTTTGACAATTCTCGACAATATTACCAACTAAATCCTAACAAACAAGTGTGTTGATATTGTTATTGCAGGAAAAATTCGATCATACAATTTTAAATCAAGTTTGGACGAGTTATTGGTTTCCAATTCAGATGAATTACCTGAATTTCCACCGTTCCGCGCTGCAATCAACTCTTTCAGATAAAATAAACAGAACTCAGATTTCTCGTTACTCGTGGAAATATTTGGTGAATTCAAGAAATCGGCCTCCTTCTTTATTATCTGAAGCGCTTTCAACGCATATTACATCATCATAGGGAAAATATTATCTCTTAAGTGAGTTTGATGTCGCAAACCTTACATTCAGAGTACATAGTTTTGTGTGCGTCAATAATCATTGGAATTCAACGAATGGTCGAAGGCAGTCGATATCTTAAAATGAGAAGGCAAAAATCGGCTACAGAGGAACACTTTTTAGGCAAAAGGCAAACTAACGTCAACCTTTGTAAATAACATGCCATAGAGTTTCCAGATAGGGGACAATACATTGAAAATCAAAACATTTTTCCAAGCATCACCAGCCTTAGAAAGTGAACGAGGTATCACCCGAGAACTTTTTTATAAATTAGGCGATGGCTGAGTTGAGCACCACTCGACACCTTCATTACCTGACCGTGACTGCATTCGCCACCGTCGTGCGAGGTTTCGCGCACGATCAAGCGGTAGCAGAGCGCCCCGTATCCAACCTCAGCACAGGGTGTACCCGGCGTCCAAGGGCTCTTCATATTTTACCCCTATCAAAATATTGCATTGGGGATTTGAGCTATGCACTAGGTAACTTTCCTACCATGAGTAGCAGTACAAAAATTAAGGTGTAACGAATTCTTGACATCCACGTCCACTCTATTCTCGCACTGAACGTCTGCCGCGTGTGCACAGAACGGGAAGTGGACTGGGTTACCAGGCGCCATCTTGGCAGGCAAGGCCGACATGGTCATGACTTCGATCAAGATCAACTCGCAGCGCGAGCAGGTGATGGAGTTCACGGTGCCGTTCCTGGACACCGGCATCGCGATGGTCGTGTCCAAACGCACGGGCATCATCTCCCCGACCGCCTTCCTCGGTGAGTGTCGCCTGCAGGTCGTGCGTTCTGGCAGCGGAAAAAGGAAATTTACACACATTCGTTGGCCATGGCATCCTGTGTTAACACGTTTCCAGCGAGGATGCTGGTTGGTTAGGGGTGAATGATCGGGTGGTCGGTCACATCGCACGAAACGTGGGTAATGTTTTCTGTGAACTATTATCTACTATAAAAATACGCTTCCGGTTAAGTTCGTGACTTGTAAATATTTTCTTGATAAGGAGCATATTTCTTTTCCCTTGAAAGTAATTAGGATTTCTCTACCTTTCTAACTCTGGAAATGCAGTCTCTAAGTTTTTCTGCTTTGATATCACGCATTATCTGTACTATGGGCTATTTATGTTTCCCTAGTCTACAGATGCCTTTTCTCGACAAAATTAAAAAGTTCCTACATAATCGACCTACGTGTAAGGAAAAAAAACTGAACACATTTTGGCCGGTTGATTAACGCGAGGTGTGACGGGACTGAGGTAAGGTCTGAATTTAGCTTGTTTTTTTGTAGATGAGCAAGAATTCCAGAATTCTTAAATCTTTTGCATTGCTTGTTGAGTCTATCATTGAAAAGTTGTTTAGTCTAAAAGGATGATTTAAATTTTCGTAGTGGGTTCGAAGGTTCGAGTGAGAAGGTTTTTGTAACTGTCTATGAGTTCTATGACTGATGCCTAAGTGTCCTGAGAATCTGGTCCTTGCTTGTCGAAACGTGCTCCCTATACGGGAGCCATTACAGGCTTCATATTTAAACTGAATGTATTGTTAGAGCGCACGTCCGACAGCAAGGAGTCCGTCCTATACAAATGTGACGTACCCGATTGTTAGTCACATTTTATTTGTGTTCAAAATTTTTAGCTTCAGGAATGAAATTGGCGCAATTGCATCAAAAAAACACACTTCGAGTCTCATAAATCTTAATCTTAAACCTTATACTCTTACTTCAACCACGAGCCTAACAAAAATCTTTAATTCATTCACCGCAAATCTTTCTTTTAACTTCGAATTAAATGTTTTTCTCTTCTTTAACTTGTAAACAAGACATTTAGGTAAAAATTAATGTTAATATCGTCGTAGGGATTTACCTTTTGCTCCCAAAAATCTGTTTTACTTCTCAATCGAAAACCCAGCTAACAGCAAATTTACTTCTCGGGTGTTTTATAGGCAGTAAAATTCTTTTTCCAGTTCACTCGGGCCAATCTTTTGACTCTTGGTCCGATACATTTATTGCCGCACTAAACTGTTAGCCTAGGCTTCTAAAAAGAAAAAAGAAATCATTCGAATTGATGGAGTCTACTATTTTTTCATCCCAATATTAACTGCAGCTCCAATGTATAGCAAGGCCGTAAAAGGGAACTCAACATTCTAGAACTTCATCAATTCCGTTGAAAGTCGCAGCATCGCTTGAGTCATTTCAGCTCAGTGCCGCCCTCCTTCCTAAACTGGAGATCATTCATCGACCTGCTGGCAGCCTCACGAGATTGCTGAAGCCCTTCGATTAACCTCTTCAGCAGACATCCGATTTTATTGGTCAACTTGGGCCTGGAGGCTCTTGACTTATTTCCGAAACCTCTTGCAGGGCTAATCATAGAGACACCCTCGAATTGCCCCAAGCGTCTGCTGATCCTTTAGTTACGAGATAAGTTACTCTTTATAGTCTTCAGTCGTGACGAGAGAGCATTTGCCGTGCTTCCAATTATCTTGGAGCGTGTCTGGAAGGGACGTTCTGATCCCGCCTCTCACGCACTACAATGTAAACAATGTAAACTTGGCCCGTTTGTCACAGAGCCTTTCGACTTGGCCTCCTGGATGCTCGTGGCGTTCGTGGCGATTCAAGTGGCAGCAGTGGCCATCTTCCTGTTCGAGTGGCTCAGCCCTTCAGGATACAACATGAAGGTAAGGCGGCCAAGCAGCTTCTCTGTGCCCCTCGAACAAGTTCAGGGTGGGTAGTAAGAAGGCCACCTTTCGGAAAATTCTATCATGGGAGATAATTTTATTTGAGAAACTTTTTCAAGTTTCTCTTTTTAGTTTATCAGTGCGACCGACGTTAGCAAAGGCACCTTACTCATCGCCTACCCTGTACAAGCGGATCTCGACATGTGACTTACTTATTTTAAGCACCGTCTGATTTGTGTTCAGAAGTTTTGTCTCCAAGTGTTCGAAATGTGTGCACTCGACACAAGAGCACACACTTCGAATACCTGACGCTGAAAATTTTTAATACAAATCAAATGGTGAGTAAAATAAGTACAACACACGTCGAGGATCGTCTGCTTTGGGTAATTCTTCGACGTAAAATAACGTAATTGAATTTTGAGACTTGCTAAAAAAGACATAATCATCAACAAAATAGTATCTACTTGTAAGTATAGGAATTTCATTGCATTTTTTTAGCTATAAATGTATGTACAGTATGATCACATAAGTAAGTTGTTTTTCTTAGTGCTAAGAACCTCAAAGTTTACCCGAAAATATTTCAGAGTCGCTAAAAATAAGTTTCTTAACTTTTTCTAACCAATATTGTTATTATCGTGATTTCGTTTGACGAAGAAGTTCTATGTGGAAGTCTACTAAGTCTTTTTTATTTCCAATTAACTTTTACCAGAAAGTAATCGTATCGCAGCCTACATAACATTGTACACTAGCTTCGCTCTCTGTATTTTTCATTACAAAATTAGTATTTTATTTGGACTGGTAAAACTTCATCATCCAAGTTTGCCTTGAAAGGGATCCCAAGTCTGTGATCTTCTCAAATTTAGATGCAGCCACCGCGGGACCATCCATTCTCGCTGTTCCGAACTCTGTGGCTGGTCTGGGCCATCCTCTTCCAGGCCGCCGTCAACGTCGACTGTCCCAAGGGCTTCACTGCGAGGTGAGTGCCTCCCGCTCTGTGCCTCATGAATGTCATGGTACCAACTTATGACTCGTGAGAACTGCTCCCGCTCTGTGCCTCATGAATGCCATGGTCCCAACTTATGACTCGTGAGAACTGCTCCCGCTCTGTGCCTCATGAATTTTATGGTTACAACTTATGACTCGCAGCAATTGCCTCCCAAAGCATTGAAGTTTGCGATGGTTTGAAAAGAAGTGGTTTAGAGTAACATAAAATTCACGTTTACTCGTGAATTTATGAGAGTGGGTTATCTTGTTACATTTTTTCACCAACATTAGTGAAAAGTTTTCAGAGACGTGGCAAGCACATTACAGCCCCCAAAAGGAAGAATTGAAAGAGTTATTTTAATGATCTTTTAATTTAAACTTAAGATTACGCTTGCTGACTTTTAAATGGGTGTGATTGCTTTGAACTAAATAATTTGCGATTTACTTATCAGGTGTTAGCTATGTGCCCCATGTTCATGTATGTAAACATACTAGGGTGCGTGTTGGAGATACGTGCACGCGTGTGTTTGTACTACAAAGTTTTCCGGCATTTTGATGGACAAAAAAACACTCTTTTCACTGTGTCATTCCGTGGATGCAAGAGTCAGCTGCACGTAACCGTGTGTTCACGCACGGCTTATTGATAGATACACGAAATGAAACACTTCAAAGCGATCCGTGGTCCACGAAACGATGAACAATGTCCGGCCAGTTGAATAAGTAGTATCGATACTTCTTCAACTCGGTTGAGCAGAAAATGTTTCCAATATTTGGGACGCGCTTACGCACTCTTATCGATGAAATATCACAGTTCATCATTTTCTCGCCCGTTGCACAGTGTTGGTTCTGATCAGATTAGCCCTAGGAAGACCGAGTCAAACTTTACGGGTCGCGTGACTGTTTTTATCATTCGTAATTTAAGCCAAGTTTTTAAAATTCTATAAAAAATTTCCTGTCTTGAAACTGTAATTTTAATGGCTCAGTGTCTTTCAAATTATTTTCACTTGAAAAATAACTATCATAGTAGTGTCTCTTGCTACTTTGATATTTATTTACTGGGTAAGACGTGCAGAATTTTATCAAGGAATATATGGAAATTATGACAAGTACCTCATGAGGTCCCTTATCGTGCAGATTCAATTTTATGCAGTGAACACTTAAGTTTTACCTCCTTGTTTGCTAATAATTTGTTTTTAATAAGTAAAATCCTTCAGTAATTCTGGTGTAGTTTCCAAAAATGTTTCAATCCACAATCTCCTGATTGTGCAAAGAATTTTCCAAACACCATTTGGTGAGGTCCACTTAGGTCATGAAATTTTGCTTCATTACCGATGAGCAAAAGGACAAACTTTGAGGCTCGTAATGTTATGTATATGGAGAAGAGAGTCGGTCTTGAACAAAGTACGATTTTTATTAATTTTTTATGATGTAGCGATCATTATACATTTTCTGCAGCATAAACTCGTGTAAGATTTGTACTGCTACAACGAACAAAAAGCCATGACATGGACAAAAATTCCCAGTTTGTCGGTTGAAGAAATTTTCCAGCATAATATTATAACTCCATGAATAAATGATCATGACGAGTCTTTGCCACAACCCTTCATTGGGCTACAAGGGGACTAACAACCGTATAGGCAAGGCTTTCCCTGCAGTATCAGTTACAGTGTGCGTGTGATCATAAGAAATAGAACGATAGTTGTGTGCACTGAGCGTACAGGAACACGCATGTTTCAGGTGAACATTAAATAATAATTTAGCTTCTGCGACCTGCCAATCATCCGAAAAATATTTTCCTTTAAAACGCGGTCCTCCAAGTCTATTTTTGCTCATTATCATACATACTTCAGGATGTTATCTTTTAAATAAATTTTTCCAGTATTAACATACTTGGATTGTTTTTAAGTTTCCTTATTTGAACTAAGGCCTCCTCAAAACTTGCTGAAGGATCTTTGTTAACCTTTTGCGTAAAAATAAGGCCCGGAACCCGGAAAGTTGCCCGCAACTAATGGGACTCCGCAGAACCGAAACTTGCCGCTGCGAGGCGCATTGAATAGCGACTATCCTGCTATTTTTGGGTGGCCAGTTTTATGGAAACTTTATCTCGTTTGTTGCAGGTTTATGGGCAATGTTTGGGCGATGTTCGCTCTCATTTTTCTAGCCATTTACACGGCCAACTTGGCGGCATTCATGATCACGAGAGAAGAGTTCCACGACATGTCGGGCCTGGACGACAAGCGGGTGAGGTCGCTTCCCCTTGCTGCTGCTCGCTCCGTCCTTGCCACGCTGTCCTCGGAGCATGCGCTTTTTGTAACAAGTTACATAATTGGGTGGACATACGCAGTCATTAGGTTGTCCAGAGAGTTCTGAGCTGTTTGAAAGTAATTGTTCATGGCATCAACTGATATGCTTGTGTTACATTCCACGAGATCTTAGTACTGGTTTCATTGTGTAATATGTGCATTCTCATGCATTCATAACTATATTTCTTGATAAATTTAATTTCAGATTCCCTATATCGGCGATCAAAATCAATAGCGAATAAATTTCAATCGAGTAGTAATGTTATTTTTATTGAGAAAAACGGGCAAATGCATCTAAAACTTGCATCAACGTGCTTATGCAAAGTATATGGCGGCTAAATCAAACGTTCGAAGCTGGTATCCAAAATTCCATGATCACCAAGTGTCAGGACACACGTCCAGCTGTAATGTTTGGGCCCTTTAATTAGTGGTGAGATAGAAATCCTTGTGTTTGTATTATGATTCCCCACAACAGCCACCGTGAAAAAACATCCTGTCAAAAAAATCCTGTTTGGTAGGATATCAAAAGAATTAATAGCTATGAGATTCTTCCACATAACCAAGACGATTGCCAACAGAAAGAAGTTAGCGTTTCAACAAGACAATGTCTGTCCTCATCTTTGGCCACAAGTAAAGGTTATGTGAATTTGGCTGGGGCCTATCACCGCCTGCCCCTTATTCTCTTGACCATCTGTCATTGAGCCATCTGGCATTGTGCCACTGTCTGACCTCCACAGCTTTTTCCAAGGAAAAACGTTTAATAATTCATATGAGGATAAACTGCATAAAAAATTCGGTTCGAAGATAGGGAACTTTTATGCGGAAGTTAATTTTAATTGTCTGATGGTTAGACTAAGGCTATTGAGTGTAATGGAAAATTACTTATTCAATAGAAATATATTCAGAAGAGTCTTATTTGCATTCCGTTTACATGAATGAAATACGCTCCGAATTTTCTGGACGACCTATAATAACTAAAGCGTTAACATGTATGGTTATAGTCCTGTAATACGCTTCCGTTTTGTGCTTTGTCTAATTTATGAAGTATTTATATGAATAGTGTTATAATGTGTTTTTGTCTGTAGTAAGCGGCGATCATTTCATTTTGATGTCATATTCGTTTACTAATATTTGCTGTCCACACTCTACTTTTTTTGTGCTGTACGTCTTTGAATTATGACTTGTTCAATTTTTGTGGATCCTTCAGCGTAGATTGAGCCAGATCAGCAACGCTGATGTGTCAATACATCGAGTATTGTTATGGTAAAAGAAATACACAGCCGCATGCTCTTACTTCCTGAGTATGTGCGCTCAAACTTGAAATTCTCCGGAAAGTCAGTTCAACTTTTTGTTAATGGAAGTGTTCCCTCTCAAGTTCTACGTGAAATATTTCTTCATTAATTTCTATCCTCCAAAGCATGCGTGTGTTATGAACAGTTTACGTATACGGCTTTGGACGCGACCGAAGAAATGGCCGTCTTTGAAAAAGTTTGCTTGCCTGGAATGCTTCCATATTCACTCCTCTGTATCCTATCAACGTCTCACACCGCTGCACTTGTTCAAACACATCGAGATTGCAATAAAAGAAGCTGTTTTGTTTGTGCTCGTCCTGGAACACCGCTGGCCTTGAGTCAACATCGAGGTACTATGTCATCGAAAAGGTAGGATAAGTATTGTATCGCTCATTTCCATCAAATAGAAAACCAAATTTATTCTGCCTTAGTATCTTTTCAGCGGGAACACTGAATTAACGACGGATGTTCATTACTATACAGTGCATTCATGAATAGCCAAGGTCCCGTGCATCCAATACTGCACCATCAGTGCCATTGTGTCGACTCCTGCCCCTCTAAATTGCAGCTGAATTGTCGACTCTGCATTAGCGTTTCAGTGCAAAGCAACTGAGTACACAACGATGAGTAAGATTTCCTGTTGACTTGCGAGCCTAACATAATTTGCAGTCAAAATGCAGCGACTGAGTCATAAATAGTTAGCTTGCAGGATAGAGATTCTGCCTCTAGAAATACAGTGAAGGCACTACAATTCCAACTTTTGTCTTGAAGATCCGATGTATCCCGCAATAGTATACCCAGTCAGTTTCAATATGTAATTCTGTACCAAACTGATTTCAATACGGCTTAGGTATCAACCCCTTACCGTCAATATGAATTTTAAAATCCACTTCCATAAAGGTGCTGATAGTTTTTGGCAACACGCCAAATGCAGCCTTACCGCGAAAATAATTTGGTGAGCAAAGGATTCAGTTCGAAGTTTGGATAAATAATGAAAATACACGAGGTAGTCTCACCTCTCCTGCTGTTAGCTTGCCTGAGCTACTCAGTTTCCATTTCGGCAAACACCCCCGAGCGTTTTCGGAATTCACATTGAACGAGATTCTCAAAACTTTACTTACGGATTAAAATTATGAAAAAAGAGCATCACTGAACGTGCGGAGGTGAGATTTGGTGTTACCAATTTACATAAGCTCTGCTGCCAAGCATCTGCGCTTGCAGATGCATAAAGTAACACCATTTATGGTAATATGGCTCCATAGCAACTGCACTTTTGATTGTATGGATCCGAAGTAACTTCACTTATGGTAATATAGCGCCACAGCAATATCAGTTACGGTAACATAATCCAATTGTAATTTCCCTAGTTATATAAATTTGAAGTTATGCTTCTAATGAAGCTATTGATTTCATGATCTTAGTATAGCATAATTAGCGGATTGTGCAGTAAATTCTTCCCGGTATGTGCATTGTAGACCGTCAAGCTTGGACACGTGTGAAAACGTGAGATTATTGTACATCGAAATATGTTCCCTACCTTTAAGACGATTAGATATTAACCATTTTGTTTTGTTATGACCTCGAGCAGTTCTACACATTCAAAACTTGATATACATAAAAGTAGAGCAACGTGTAAGGTTTGTTACCATAAGAAATTGTTACTAACGAGATAGGTAATGCTCAGTGATTACAGTTATTGCAAACACTCGCCAGTGAACCCTGATGAAGCGTAACAGAAGTCGCAATACCACAGCATCGCATAGGAATTCTAACATCACAAGATAATGATCAATTAACACATTCGCCCACATCCCAATAACACTTTGCTCACACCTGTAGGTTACCCACATATGGTTCCAAATAGCTTTTCGTAGGAAGGTAAATGCCAGATTCATCGTCGAGTAATTTATCCGGTAAGAGAGTGTCTAATAAGACTGGGGCCGTGCAGCTGCAGAACCCGACCTCCGTCAAGCCTCGCTTCAAGTTCGGCACGACGCTGCACGGTCACACGGACGTGGTGCTCAAGAGCGCCTTCCCTGAGATGCACGCCTACATGAGGCAGTTCAATCAGACCAACGCGCTCGAGGGCGTCAAGGCCGTCAAAAAAGGGTGAGTGTGCGTCCCAAAACTATGGGGAATTGATCCGCGGTGGGAGTGAGTTTCCCCCCAGCTATATTGCTTAATTATAAAAGGCAGCCGGAGATGGACTTTTTGTCCAAAATTGTGAGACGTTAGAAAGTGTTGCGTTTGGAAAATTGCACGACGCAGATGCTTGTTTTGAAGAACGAAAAGCCTTGAACCGTCGTCTTTTGATACCAAAAAATATGAGTGCCTTTCAACGAGAATGGAAACAACTATTCATACCTGTTCCGACGAAAAAAAGCATAAAAGGGTAAATTTCCAGAATGAGCCTGTTGAAGAAAAGAGGCTTTCATGGGCCCTCGTTACATGACGAGGCTTGGCCAACAAGGCACCGTAAAGAACAAATTTTCGTAATGAACGAGGCGGAATTGCCGGCTCTGGTGGGTCCATCGCTGCTGTGAGCCTCTCGTCATAGACCACGATGCCTTACTTGACGGCCATTCTGTGGAAATCGGCCACGCATTCGAGCAATTTCAATTGGGAACTACTTCCACCCATTACGCCAATTCAATTGGGAACTACTTCCACCCATTACGCCAATTCAATTGGGGAGTCCTTTACCCATTGCGCCAATTTAATCAGGAACTACTTCCACCCATTGCGCCAATTTCCAGGTGGAGAGTCGATACCTCACACTTTGATGCCCCGCGTCAGGTTTCTGGAATGTTTTACTAGCATTTTGCGTCCAGATGACTTGAAAGTCGTGAAATTATGCGGATTATGTAGTGGATCTTCTGTGCTGTATTGGTTTTGCTCAAGTGATTTGACAAAAGGATCGAAACTTTCAGCGTTGAGTGAAAGTAAATTGACTAAATTTTAAGCTTTTAACAATAGGAATTCATAATTTCCCTTCTTGTTTTCGTTTCTATGACGTAGTATACGTCGAATCACGAACGCGGGCGATGCCGAAGCTAGGAGACGGTTGCACGATGTCGGTTTGTTGTTCTTTCTATCCAAATATGATTTGCGAGAAGAAGCCCTCCAGCAAAGGACACTGTACAAAAATTTAGTTAATTGGTCGTCATGAATGACAAGGTCAGTTTCGCACATTTAACGTAATGGGAATTAGCATTTTGTGATGTTACCCATGTTACTGATTTGATCACTTTAATAGTTACTACGTCCTTTAAAACGCTTCATTAATTTTTACATAGGGGCTGTACACTCCCTTGAGTCAGACCTGGCTCCAGAATAGAGAGCAAAGTTAGCATTCGATGCCTGTATTCGGGTGTCTTTTGACACCGTCTTTCAGACATTGACTGATCATGTGAAGGGTCTCTTAAAGAACTTGAGCCTCTGACAGAGGTCGTTGCAGCCTAATTCACCGCATCTGTCAATAATAACTTTTAGCGGTGAAAGAGCGCCAATTTATTGTGAATAGCTTAAAAATCTTGAACAGCCACCAATATAAATGTTGTTTCATACGACATGAATTAATAATTGTTAAAAAATAGAGTTTGAGGAGCTTTCTATACATCACATATATATATATGTATATATATCGCGCAGAGCCACCTGTAAGAGACCTCAGCAGCCATACCTAAATTTAATATCAAAAAGTTTTCCCAAAAATGTTTTATGAATAAACCTAAAAAAGATTTACTCGGAAGGGCTTGTAGACCAGGTCCTAATGTGACCGTCAGCGGGCTCCTTTCACTCTTTAGGCGCGAGTGTGTTCGGCGGACGGGGTAATTTAATCGATTGCTTAGGTACCCCCAGCTCGGCTGAAACCGGTTGCTTAGGTACGACTCAGTTCTGCTGAAATTATTACTTAGGTACACCCAGCTCGGCTGAAAATAGTCCAATTTTGGCCTTCGCAAGTCCTGCTCTCCTATGACATTTAGTGAAGTAAAGTCGGTGTTACAAGCAAGTTTGAGAGACAGAGATTCAACTGGGTTAATTTCAAAAGTTCATTTTTCTGCTCATGAACAAAAAGACGCGGCGGATGGCTCTGTCTTCAGAGGGATACGTGAAGTAATTGAAATCAACTCCGAAGAGAACATTTTCTTTTCAAAATTCAGTCAACAATACTCACTGATTGTACATCTATGCTTTTGATTTGCTTGTTTCGTAGAGTTTGAATTTCAACATTCGTACTAAAGTACTCATTCCTTTCAAAAGAGTACGCCGAACGTTCACGGGTCGTCGATGAAATGCCATGCTACTGCAGTTCCAAATGACCAGGATTTATTTTCGTGCGGCAGTCAGCTGGACGCCTTCATCTACGACGCGACGGTGCTGGAGTACCTGACCGGGCAGGACGACGAGTGCAAGCTGCTCACCGTGGGGTCCTGGTACGCGCTCACGGGCTACGGCGTCGCCTTCCCCAGGAACTCCAAGTACCTCAAGATGTTCAACAATCAGATCCTCAAGTACAGAGAGAGCGGTGAGTGCACTCCGCGTATATTTAGATATTCAATTAAATGCTCGAATACAGAGAGTGTGGCGAGTACGCCTCAGGTACCTTTTAAATGTTCAGTAATCTGGTCTTCAAACTCACCGAGAGTGGTAAGTGCACTCCACTCCAAGTACCTTCAAATGTTCCATCAAATACAGAGAGAAAATGAGAAAAACACCCCAAATATATCAAAATATCTTTAAACATTCTACAATCAGGTCCTCAAACACACATGTACGTAGAGACGGGTGAACACAATCCATATAAATCGAAATGTTCAAGCAGATCCTCAAGAACACAGTGACTGGATGATCATGCGCAATAGGGAGCAGCGCGCTCATTAATAAGGTGGAGCTGTGGAAGAGCTCTGGATGCTTAATTATGGTAGAAAAGTGCGTATCGTGAATCACGAATGGTGTAGACGTACTTGACGAACTTGAGATCTGGCCGTCTTTCTAGCCGTCTATTTGTCTTCCAGACGCTTTTTCATCTCTCTGAAGCCTTTTCCTCTATAAGGAGCCTTTTTCTGGTCATTTCTCTATGAAGAGTCTTCTCATCTTCCAAATGTTTTTTCTTTTCCAGGCGCCATTTTGTCGTTAGGGGGCCTTCTTTTTGTAGACGCCTCTCCGATGTCATTCTTTTTAGTTTTTGAATACTGCTCTTGATCGTGCGTCCCAATATACTGTTGGAATTTTATTCTGCGCATTGATCAGACGGGGGAAAATACGATACATTTTTGACGCATTTATCCGTGTCACTCGCTTGTCACAAAACCTACCACAAATAAATACGTGTCATAAACTTCTCTGCGTCATACGACAGTATGACACACTTATGTGTATGCTAATAATTTACTCGTCGTTTAAGGCTTCGTGTCGTACACATGGAATACGTAACGTACTTCATGCGAAATTTTATCATACTCGGATCATCTATTCACTCCACACGCGGAGTAGGAAAAAATGAAAAAATCACCAAAGCAGCGATTATTTGAAAGCTTCGGTGTCAAACGCTCTCTAACTAAACATAACCTGCCGGTGCAGATCCTACACGTCATTATTATTTTTGTTATACACGTGAAGAACATGTTGATGTAACGCTGAACAAATTCACTTGCTTATTAGGCTGAAATGACTCTTGATGGCCCTTGACATTGGAAATGACCCTCACCCTCGAAGCACTTATTCCGATTGGAATCAAATAGCAACGTCTACCCTTTCACTCCACCAGTCGCTGCAGCTTTGAGCTGACTGGCAAATAAAGGTTGACCTAACTCAGAAATGCACTTATTTCTCTGAGGGCAAATCATTTGTCGTTTATTTTTTAAGAATCCCACACTCGAACCAAATTTTTTCATTCTGCAATGGCCTAAAAGGCTGGCAGTGTTTGAGTATCAGCCGAGGCCGTTGATGGGGACCGAGACGTCATCAAAGGAAGTCCTTACTTGGCGTTCAGAAATATCGTCACGTATTCTGCTAACACGGGCGGGAACACAATCACAATATGCTGTCATAATCATAATCCCATAATTATCTCACCAAAATCACGTGTTGTCTCACATAATCATAATACTATAATCTGTCACATTCATAATCACAATGCGCTGACATTTCCTAAACTATACATTTTTACTATCTCAATCGTGAAGTTTGGCCTATTGACTGCGTCACTATACTTTAACCTCCCAGAGACTATCGCTACTGAACAAGAACGACTATTAGTATGGCTAGTTCTCAAAGTTTTATGATTTCAAAGATGCATGATGAACAAAACATGAAGTGTCTCTGCGGAATATAAATCTTCATTCTTAGTGGCCTCCTTATGAGACTGTGGCTAATGCCTAATTTTTTTCTAACAGCAGAGACTTTATTTGTACGAATATCTCCGAGAAAGTTACTGTTTTCTCCAAACTAATTGCTCACGAAGGGCACATCCAAATGCTCTACCTACATGCGCGTGAACGCTGCGAAAACTTCCTTTGAAATTTCATAGGAATTGGAAAAAATTATAGCATCATTTGTCAAAGAACTTGTAAAGTATTTTTCATGCTACAGCGCAATATAAAAAACTTCTATATTGTGGACACTAACTGGAAAGACTCTCAAAACCCTTATGAAGGTACAAACACAGTGGCTCTTAAAACCTAGATGTACCATTTTTCTACGGGAGAATTTTTGGATTGTTTATCTAAACTGTTGCACTCATTGGGGGACATCGGCGCTTGTATCGCTAGAATAAAAAATGGACGAGTCGATGACTGAAAAACTTTGGCACTTCAACGAAATGGCTCTGAATTTCACGCTTCCATCGCATCTGGACCACTTCGCGTGATTGGAACCACCCGGAATAGAACGATATCTTGCAACCATTTCTTTCAGTTCGCCTTAAAATCTGAAATCCTTCCTAGGTATTTAGTGTGAAATTTTTCGCTGCCGGTGTTATAAACATTCGATACTTTTTAATTTTCCTGATCGTAATCTGAATGGCCAACATCGAAGCCCTAAGTCAAGTGGCAGCCCCATTGCAGGTCGTTGCGGTGCCCATTACCTCAGGTTTTCATTGAGCGAAACGATGGCAATAAAGGAGATAACGCTCTGGGGCACGAGGTCGCGGACCCTCCACGTGTCAGTTTATTCTAGCATACGGTAATATTTGTGTACGTTATGAATGACACCACTCGACAATTCTGCAAATCGCAAATCAAGCTACCCGAAGATTTCACCTGTCAAAAAATGCGCTAATATAGCGCTGGATTTGATATGGCACCGGATTTGAAATAGCGCTGATTTGATATAGCGCTGATTTGATATAGCGCTGATTTGATATAGCGCCGATTTGATTTAGAGCTAATTTAGAGCTAGATTTGAATTTACGTAACATCTCATATTGGTCTTAAGTATGCGTTACTTCCGATACCTTATTAATCAATTCTCAAAAACTTGTCTCACTTGTGATTGAAGAGGTGCATATCTCGTAATGATTTTCTGAAGATTCGTCCTTTACGGTTCTTACCTAGCCACAAGTTGTAGGAGCATTTTGGTCTAGCATTTTGAACGAAATATAGTCAACAGAAAGCAGTTCTACAAAGAATAAGGATTCTCAGCTATAGGCTAGAGAGCGTTTTTTACAGAACTGCTCTCGTAAACAGTCGTACCTCCATACTAAGTCTTAACATTTTCGCCGGGACGTCTCTATTTTGGCCGCCCATAGGCCAAAAATTCGAGAACGGGCGGCCATGGCAATATTATACAGAGTGCCTCATAAGTAAGGTACCTTTTTAAAACTAGTATAGCAATAAAACTAAAAAATGTAAGAGATTTAATTTAAAATGAAGAAAAATTAATTTTTCTATCATGTATTTATTATACGGATAAAATCAATATATTCCTCTAAGACTTTCAAAATTCAACCACTGACATGAATCTCTACACAACGGAACTACGAGTAGGAAAAGTAGAACTTTACTTGCGATGTTAGGGTTCGGTTACTGCAGTGCAGAGGAATTACCGGAACAATTATGGTATTGAAAGAAATCCTTCGAAGAAGTGCATGAAAACACTGGTATTGAAATTTAGAGAATTTCATTTAGCTACCCTATTGAAAGAAATAAACAGACCCGTTGAATGAGCACGCCAATATTTGACTAATAATGGATGACCTTTAAAAGATATTGTATTTGATAGTTAAACGTGTTTTATTGTTCAATACATAAATTTATATTAAGCTTCCATATTTTTTCTTTCATTCTAAATTAATTAAATTATTTTATCATTCTTAGTTTTATGGGCCACCCTGTAATTGCCCGGGCGGAGAACTTAGACTGGGTACCTGGTCAACAAGCGCAGTCTACCTAGACCTGGTAGAATATGTATATATGTATGATGGGTCGTTGACCCATCATTTGCAGTGTCACTACCTAGACCTGGCAGAATATGGAGACAGGGTTGACCCATCATTTGCAGTGTCGCTACCTAGACCCGGTAGAATATGGAGACAAAGTTGACCCATCATTAGGCTATTTATTATTTCCTGTTACTCTACTGTTTGTGTTACATTCCCGAGGAAAAGTTATTTCATTTTATTGTACTCTACTTTGTTTCTCGTCAATCTTTAACATTTCCATGTGATAAACATTTACTCCTAGTACAGCAGAGCTAAAATGAATGGATGTTCTCTCTCGCAGATTTCAGATGCGACAAATTATTTTCCTCACAAAGTTTAAAAAGACTCGCGACAGGCCCCGTCCCTCCATGCAGGATAATTTTTACAATAAAATCAGAAAGGTTCGTGACAAGCAAAGTCCCTACTTACAATTTATGGTTCCCACTGAACTGAACTTATTCATTTTTACCACTAAACTCAGAAACACGTGCGACACACTCTTGCACGTTTTTTTTTGTCTTACTCATTTTACAAGCAAGTTATTTTCAGCCATAGAATCATTGAGACAGATGCCGTCTCTACTGGCAGGTGAGCTGGAGCGGCTGTCCCGCTTCTGGTTCACGGGCGCCTGTAAGCCAGACCAGCCCAAGAACTCCTCCAGCGAGCCCCTGGCCCTGGAACAGTTCATGTCCACCTTCGTCATGCTTGGCTTCGGCGTGGTGCTGGGGGGCATCCTGCTCGCACTCGAGCACATGTACTTCAAGCACATCAGGAAGCACCTCGTCAAGAGGGACATGACGGGCGGCTGCTGCAACTTGCTCAGTATGGTGAGAGGAGTTACACGTGTGTGCTCTAGTTGTTTGGACTCGCTTCGCTTGTTTTCATAAAGGTACGAACTGCGCGTCAGCAAACATCATGTCAGGAGTTACATGACTCGTGACAGCAACAACCTGCACACATCACTGAAAGAGGCTTTCTCGAGTTACGGTTGAGTGACTCGGATTAGATGTTCTTACCATTTCAAGAATGTTGCATAAGCTGATGAATAGTTTCATTTTACTATTTTTTATGAAGGTTATTCCCATGTAATACAAGTACTAGAAAATGTGACTTCAATAAGTCGTTATATTTGCTTCTCATAATCTAATTTGAAAACCCTCAGGGGACTCTGAAGCGAACATATGATCAACAAAGCTTTAAATAATATTTTTAGTTGCATTTAGAAGACATTATGTTAAGGATCAAATTTCAATGCTCATCTGCGAGAAGTTATTTAGCGTTTTGCATGCTGGCTACGAAAATCGTACTGAAACGTATATTCCTCTAGAATTAACCCTGAATAATTTGATAGCTTTTCTTCTCTACTCCAGTACTATCGTATGGTCAAAATTAAAAAAATAATGTGTTAGCCACTTGCTTTAGAATAAACAGAACACGCTTTAGTGCAACTGGTATTTTGACACAGGGACTTTACTGTTAGGTTATTAACTGTTACTGAACGATTACTGTTAGGTTATTATGCACCTATTAGGGTTCTTATGCTGTTAAAAATGACGGTAACTGTCATGTGGCATATTGTAATTTGCTGTAACAATGATACCGACTGCCTTCTCTGACGTAGTCTCAGTGATTTGAATTCTATACCCCTGAATTTTCTTTTGCCTAATTCCTTCACTGCGTCAACTCTATTTTTAAGCGACTATGCGCTAGAAATGTTTGAGCACAGTGCTCTGTAATCTCAATGTTATCCTTGTTTTTTCATTTTCATGCTGTACCTTTGACACAAAAATGCCAAAGATTTAATTTTAGAAAAGGTCAAAGGTACAATTTCAATTTTATCAGTTACTAAGTCTACACAGTCATTCATCCACTGTCACATTTTATACCCAGCTATATTGCCTAGACCTCCGTCTCATTTTCATTCCACGGTAGTTCCCAATGTTATGTTCACATACCTGAAGTATGTGAACATGAATACATCGAGTAATTTTAAGAGCAGATTATTTCTACATGCTTATGTGCTCAACTGCATTGCTCTCAAAAAGTTTAATAAAGCTAGTTTTTTAAAACTTCAAGTGCTATTCAACTTTATAACTTTATAATTCTTTGTAACTATTTAAGTTATAAATCTTTATAACTATTTCCGACCAAATATTAATTATACAGTCTATCTTCAACGAGAATAAAACGGCGTTTGTGTTCTTTATTTCAATATTTGTTCCCCCAAATTAATGCACTTTGCTCCATTATTATTTATTCTCAGTTGAGGGAAGTGCTGTTCAACATTGTGTTGACAATCATTTTACATTCGCACTCTGGAATTCTTCGTTGGTGCCAATAGTTCTCAATTGAATATTTGCTGTCCATGACGTCATCCACTTAGATACACTCTTGCTCTCATTCCAACGACCTTCTTTCGTATTGATAATATCAACTCAGCAACAATGGTATGCTTTTCCAAATAATCGTCATTCCAATATTCAATCAGCCTCAACGCAATTGACTTCCCAGATTCGAATATTTTCATTTTTTATGTGACAACTTAGAGCGCTCCCTGCTTAGAAGCAATTTTTGTAATGGTAAATGACCCACAGCAGGAAATTGCAAACTTTTCTCGAGTTCTACAGGGACACCACAATTTTAGTTTAGTTTAACTTGGTGCGGTGTGAACTTACCAAGCAGTGAGCACGTTTGAAAATAAAACAATAAATATTCAGGACTTGAAGGGTTATTTGAAGAATGGCGAGAAGCTGTNCATACATGCCACAGAGCATGGGCAAGTCGATCACGATGCGGGAGGTGGTGCGGGAGGCACAGGAGCAGTACAACGGGGCCCGCTGCGACGACCCCCTGTGCGACACCGACCTCTGGCGTGTGAAGCACGAGCTGGACATGGCCAAGCTCAGGATAGTCGACCTCGAGACGCAAATGGTCTCCCACGGCATCGTCCATAAAGAGCGGAGGTGAGGTCGTTACTGGCCGGTGAGGGCCCTAGATAACCCCAAATGTCCACAACTTGTAAAATTATTGTGCTGTGGATAGGGTTCTACTGGGGGTATAGAATTACTGATATGCTCCAGTTGGAGACATGCTTGTAATCAGGGCTAACTATGTAGTTGTAATATGCTCAACTTTGATTATGACAACAGAGCATTGTTTTCCTGTAGAATGACGGATTTTTCCCAGCAATATACGGTTGTTTTTGAGTGATCATTAAACACAAATTGCGTCTTGTAAGGCGTCATGATACTTTCGAATTTAATTTAATGAATTTCACTTACAAACCATATATTTACCAGCTCGCAAGTCATCAGTATTCCAATTAAGTCTACGGAATTTGATTATCATGTTTAACTTAGTCGGAGACAGGAAGATTAAACTTGTAGTTACGTGATGTACGTAAGATGTCTCCATATTTTGCCCGTAGATCTCACATTCAATTTTCTAAAGAAAAGGCAGTGCTCTCTGATATCCAGATACACCTCGTCTTTTCCAAGGAAATATAGTTCGAGAGCATAACATGGGTTTTATGATCTCATCAAAGTTTGCAAAAATTACGGCTATTAAGTAAACCGAGATCTTATTATTAGAAAGTTTTTGCTTCCGTTTTTTTAACGTCCAATATCTCCATTTTCGTGAACTTTATCGAACAAAATTTCTGATTACATGATTTGCGGGGTCTGCTCGAAGACTATATTCGTGACGATCGAATTTCATTTGCTGACATTCGATGAGAGCGATGCAGTGCCTATTTTCATGCCAAGACTTCTTTATACATTCGCCCACTGCAAGAAAAAAGACTGCAAATAGTTTTACGCGAAGGATATTTCTATAACTTACATGATAAATTCTACTACTTTTTCAGCATATGAACCATAATTATCATTGCACAAGGAGGTATAATAGCGGTATTTAGCTCAAAATAGATCAAGCTTTGAATATGATGAAAAACAAATCCGGTCAGGTTGCTTAGGTGGAACCGACTTCGTTAAAAGGAGCTTTCATTTGGCTTACTCTCCCTAAACCAAAATTATTCGCAATTTACACATGTTTGATTGTTCCGTGTGTTAAAATATGTTAAATGTTCAGGTCTTCACCTTTCACATTCATACAAAATTAGCTTCTCCAAGCCCTATTTTTTTATGTTTGCATACACCCTTGACGAATAAATTTAATGAAAGTTTAGTGTCATAATTCTCTCCAGGTCTTGAAAATTTCATTAGCGCTCAATTTTTGGTGCATTTTCAAATAAAACTCATGTTGATCGTTTCTAAAATCTAACACGAACTAGTCTTGAAAATTGCTGTAGAATGAAGTAATTCCTATCTGGATTTATAAGATAATAATTTTCACAACTATCAGTTCGTGATGTCTTCGAAATCACTTTCTGTTCAAGGTATCTAAATCTCGAGTTTGCTAAACTTGAAAATGGTGATCCTGATAGTACTACGCTTCCCTGGATGTTTAATTGAAATGAATTTTTCCGTATGCGCTTTTTTACTGACGATGCTTGTATTTTAATTTGAAATATGAAGATGAAATGAATCGAAAATGAGAGAAAAAGGCTCATTTCACACAAGTCAGAACGTAGTCAAGTCCAGACGTACAGCCTAGTCAAACTTTTTCGCATCTATAATTACCTAGAATTTAGCTCTCAGAAATACTTTTATCAATTATGTTAATAATATTTAGGAGTCGGGGCGACAATGCTCGGTTGTAATCGAGTGAAATTTACGTGAAGGTTCGAGCTGCAGCGGCAGGAGTCTATAGAAGACCCAGGCGTGGTGCACGTGTGCGACAGCTACGCAGCGGAGGCCCACAGGAGACAGAGACACGGGGTGGCCCTGCTCTACAGAGGGGCAGACGCACAGTGAGTCTATCACTTCGATATTTTCTTTCGCTTATTATCTCAGCTATAGATGTAAACTTTAAGGGCTTCTATTATTCGTGCCCTCTTTGCTTCAAACAGGTGTCGCATCTTTTCTTCGCTATCTCTTGTTCGTCTTTTTTTCATTTTCATTCTTAACTTATTGTTTCCATCCGCAGGGAATCTTGTGAGGGTATAGACCTTGTGCATAGATTCCCGTTCTCTCTATTCGATGCTAAATGATCCCTTCTCTATGCTCTTTTTTGAACCCATTTCATGCAAACAGAGATCCTTAAGCCATGACTATATGAACAATTTCTTCGTTCTTCGACAGTCAATTGAATGGATGAAATGCGATGGTTCTTCATTTTCACCTACGATGCATGCATATTTGTTTGGTGTCCGGCGAAGGTAGATAAGTTTAAGATACTGTACTTGTTTCGTTGCATTATCACCCTTGAGGAGACGTCAAACAGTGTGAGCGTGACAGGGTATAATATAGTATAAGTTCAGATTTGCTGGTAATATATCTGCTTAGATTCGGTACACTGTTGAGCTTCAGTTTGAGGTTTCCTTTTTCCCTCGATTCTTCATGACAATGAGAACTCTTACATTGTTGAATTGTTCTTCTTTTGAGCAAATAACGTAGCATTCGGCTTTATATTTTGGTTGTGAACAGTAAAAGTATGTTTCACAGTTTTCTAACCTGATTTGATCTTCGACACCCGTTTCTAACTGACGATATGAATTATTGCGCGTTGTTTCCTAACACTATAACTATAAAATCACCGTATTATAATACTGAAAGCTAAAAGCATTACAAAAAAATTCCCCAAGATCGCAGGATAAGAATTATCCAACAGCATACCATGAATTGCTGCCATGCTATCTGCCGTCAATGTGCAACTGTGTATCCATTATGCTAAGGACCTTTTCTGAGTGTGTGTACAGTGTACCTCTTAGATGACTCCTTTTGTCGTGAGTTCTCAAAGTACACATTTGGAGCGCACCCAACAAGTTTGCATGAATGTATATGAATACCTTACACACTTCATTCAAAAAGTGGTATAGATGTCACCCTCAGACTCCATGCAAATCAATATTGGTAAGTTCAAAAAAAATACCGGAAGTCAATTCCCCGTTGTACCGTTTACTTGTCACCACCATCGCAACAATCCGGCGTTCTGTGCAGGCACAGCGATTATTTTGACGATGACTGTGGGGAACCGCTTTTGAGAACTCGAGAAATAACGCAAGATATCATCAGAAGCAACGAACCAATCAGAGGTCCTCTCCTGGCCATGAGGTGAGCATGCAGTAGCCATCAGTAGCCATCAGTAGCCATCAGTAGCCATCAGTAGCCATTTGACATTCCGTCTGTTACTCTAGGGCATCAGATTACGACGAGTTTAGCCAGATCCAAAATGTCCTGCTTGATCTACTTGTACCGTGTTTTAAAGTTAGGCATTGATATTTTTAAGATCAGTTATATTTTAACAGGCTTGAATTCACTTTTCAACACCTGATTCCAAAAAGGATGACGCGTAAGACACCGGCTTCAGCTTAACCGTTAGCACTTTACATAACCATCGGGAAATAACTTTCTTAAATATTCATGCATACACCCACGCATGTCGCGAACAGTGAACTAAAAATGTCACCAGACTTGGTAATCATTCGCCTCACCCGCCTATGTTAGCAGCGACAGCAAACTTTGCTCCTAATCGAGTAAGTTTAGTGGACTAACGAGCCGGCCTGGGAGCCTTCCTCGTTCATGTCCTTATCCCGCAATAAAACTCTATCCCCTGCCCTTCAGCTCTGTCCTTTGCCCCGAAGCTCTGTTGTCCTTTGCCCCGAAGCT